>CM076581.1:554034683-554207183 GCA_034641835.2 Pinus albicaulis | reverse complement strand
CGAGAGATTGATCCTTAGATCAACATGAATAGTGTTTTTGCACCTTTGTTAGCCTCCCCAGCAATGACGCCAAAATGTTGGCACAAAGTGTGAATGAATATTCAAACCCTTTCCCACATTAATTATCAATCCGGGTGCATTGGTTATTGCAAGGCTAACGTGCACAGTATGTGCAAATACAATAGCACAATTCCGATATCAATCGTGGATTCAATAATTTAAACAAAGAAAATATCACTATAACACCAATAAAAGAATGGTAGTAATAAATTGTAAATCTTGCAATGCATTCACAGCAATAAAGATACCAGTAATTACATATACTGTTACGACAATTACAAAATATGCAAAATAGAAAATAGAATTAACATTGTACAGAAAGAATGCAGCACCTGATCAGGGGAGTGGGCCCAACTTTTTTATCAGGGCTGTGATGTACTCACCAACTTACAAGAGTAACACAAAGATAACTTGCATTAACTCAATGAAATGTTCTGTTACAGATCTCCATTCCCTGCATAGCTAACCCTATCTACGTTATCCCCTATGCATTCTATTCTATGTTCTCTCCTCTTGCCTTAGATCCCCTTTCTCTCAGATTTGTGTCCCATTAAATATACAAAAAAATGGAAATAGACTAATTACAAAATCTCAATAAGCAAGATGAGATCTGAAAGATATTTCCATCATGATTCAGGTAGCACAAGTCAAATCTGGCAATTACAATTGGGGCAATTTTGGAAATCTACAAATTTTTCCTTTGAAGAACCCTATGTTTCTCTCAATCAAGACCTAATTTTGGAAAAATTCTCAAAAGAAAAATAATTTTGGTCTATCTTCACATAAAACCCATGTTTTGATTTTCAAAGATTCTTTCGTTTGCCCGAAACGTTCACTACAAACCTATTTCTTGTTATCTAAATGAATTTTGAGTTGAATTATTTAATTATTAGCTCGATATCAAATCTATGATACGGAAGAGATATTGGAGGCTAAAATAGTGAGTTATGTTATAGAAATTCATTAATAAACCATCATTGGAAAAATCATGCATGATAATCATTAATTTATTGAAATAAAGCAGAGCAGGTATTATTTATCCAAAAGAGCATAAAAATTTATGAAATGGAATTATATAATAAATTATGATAAATAATGTGATAAAATAACGTTAGAAATGGATATTAAGAAGTAATAATAATAATACAAATTAGTGGCCCAACAAACACCTCACAGCGGACACCTCTCTGCCTCTCTGCTAGCACACGAGAGAACTATAAAGCCTGCCAGTCTGCTTTCGTAGCACCCAACAATTTTTTTTGCAAATTAAGCTCTCATTTTTGCCAAGTTGTGAAAATTAATGCTCTCATTGAAAACTACTCGACCTCTCGGCTCCATTGGAAATCGCTCCTCACATCTCACTCACTACCTCCACGCTCCTCGCTCCTTGCAACTCACTCCCCTTGCCTCACAGCTCACACATCTCACATCCCTTCCCTCTCACGCTCCCTCCCCTCCGCTCATTCCCTCTCATTAGTCCATCCCCTCCCCTCCACTCATTCCCTCTCAGGTTTCCCTCCCCTTCCCTCACCTCACTGCTCCTCACAGTTCACATCCCTTATTCCTCACACTCCCTCCCCTTCACTCATTCCCCTTCCCCTACGATCCTCCCCTCCCCTCGCCCCTTCCCTCCGCTCCTACTCCACCTCCCTCTCCCCACACCCTCGCACTCCTCTATTGCCCTCACGTCTCGTCGCTCTCCTCACCCCCCTCCCTCACGTAGTCTCTCCCTCGGCTCTCCCCTCCACTTGCCCCTCCCCTCTGCTCAATTCCCCTCCCCTACGACCCCCCTACCCCCCTCCCTCCCCTTTGCTCGTTTCCCCATCCCCTACGACCCTCCCCTCACGCCTCTCCTGGCTCCCTCCCTCTCCCATTCCATTCGGTCCCTCTCGCCGTTGGCCTCCTCCCTCGGCCTGTGCTCCCTCACGTCGTCGGCCTGTACCTCCTCCCTAAAATTTTTACAGCTCGGCCTCCCCTCCAGTAAATACCTCCCCAATCCCCCCTAGTAAATACCTCCCCAAGTAAATACCTTCCCCAAATAAATCCTTCCTCAGATAATAACTCTGCTTTTTTTTTTTAATTTTTATTTTTATAACAACTATATATATATATATATATATATATATATATATATATATATATATATATATATTGAGTGCAGAATTTAAACCAGCACTGAGGTGTATTTTTTTTTTTTTTTCAACTGTGGCAGCAAAGTGATTTTTTTTCAAAATAATGCATTCTCTCATATCTATTGTAGGATTTTTTCTCTCCAGCAAGGAGAACTATCCTGAATGGTCTTGGAAAATCAAGCTCACTCTCATTTTTAATGAGTTGTGGAGAGGAATTTGTGAAGGAGAAGGAGACCATCCAGTAGCAAAGCCCACTTCAGACAAGGAGATCGGCATTTGCGAAAACAAGAACTGCAAGGCCTATGCCTTGATTGTAGCTTCTGTAAATGAAGATGTGAGTTGCCATATTACACCGTTTTCAAATGCCTATGAAGCCTTGAGAAAACTAAAAGAATTATATGACTCACATTCAGAAATTGAAATTGTTCAATTAATGATTAAGATGTTCAGCCTTGAATTGAAAAATGATGACCCTCTTGATTTAGCTTCATAAGTAAGATCTATCATGCATGACATTAGGAATACTGGTGTAGAAGCTGACATACCTCTCATAACATATTTTAAGGCATTTTATCCCATTTACTCACATTACCTTGAGTCATTGCAAACAAGTGGAAACCTCATGAAAATCACCTTTGATTCCCTTGATAAAAAGTTTGCAGAAAGAGAGAAGGATTTTGGAAAGATGACAGCCCCTCTGTCTTCTGAAGAGGCTGTATGTTTCGCACATAGAGAAAAAATTCATGCTCAAGATTCTTCCAGAGGAAGAGGTGGCTGAAGAGGAAGAGGAAGAAGAAACTTCAGAGGAAGGGGGGGCAGACAAACTCAAACTGAAAAATCTGATCTTCATTGCATACTCTACAATAAAGATTGGCATGATGCATCTACATTAAGCTGCCTTGGCAAGCACCCAAACTCTATTGGCATAATATGCCTTTGAGGGTGACTGAATGTAATCAAGCCATGGTGGCTCCTCTTGTAAATTCTATTTTTGATATGATAATATAATACAAGACTTTGATCGACAAAAAAATAAATTACATGATAATAAATTTTGACAAAGTATTTAAATAATTTAATATAATAAATACACAATCTAGGGTAGCGGATGCTTTATTTATTTTTTAGTTAATTAAATAATAAAGAATGGACAATATACAAGATGATCTTTCAGCAAGTTGCATGTGTTATCACTCCAATAATTCTTAATAATTGTGAGATTTTTTATTTTTTGTTTTAAAGAATATTAGAGGTAACCACAAACCTACTTTTAAGCCTTAGGATCTAGCCTTCCTAATGCTCAGAGAGGGCTCTCTTTATATGATTTATATTTGTTGATTTAAATTGATTTTAGGCTAGTTATGTAGAGTAAATTGGTTTTGGATTTTGATTTTATTTAGTTTGGTGGTGAAATCACTTACTCAGATGGATAGATGTAGGTATGTATTCCATTGGGCTAATGGAGTCAATGTGTCAAGCAGTCAGATCAGGATCAAGTTCTAAAGGAAAATGTTTACAGGGCAAGATAGCTGAGTAACTTTAGATCTTCAAGGCTGATGGTGAAAATGGTTTCAATCGGGTTAAGAGAGCAATTAAGGGTTCTCAAATCTAGATAATGAGTGAAAATGCAGAGGTGAATCAAAACTAGGGAGCAATTAAGGGTTCCTTAGTCTAGATATCAGTAGAAAACATGTAAATGATAAACAATTCAAGACAGAGTGATTTTAACATGTTCTGAAATAATACTCTCGATTTATCATTTAGATTTAGAATAACATTCAAGTATTGATGTAAAACATAAGAAATTGACAAAAAAACAATTGAAAATACTTCACTATAGTAGCCCAACACATGAATCCTATAATATGATGCTTTATTGTTTTAATCCACTCCGTTGACTTGAAATTGGTACAATCACCCTTAGGTTCAGAATAGTACAAATATAGAAATGTTCAACAATTCATCCACACTCAATACTTCCAAATGAGAAGTATTTATACAAAAAATCATACAAAATATCCTAGAATAAACTTAGGAATTATTCATGGAAAAGAAATATCTTCATGCAAGAAGATAGTGACAGCTTTCTAACTAATGCCTAGCTGTCCCTTTTTTTATTGAAATAACTTGTTTGTTGTCTTGATTTTGTTTTTTCTTTCTCTCTTTGCTGTTCAACGAAGGCTACAGCTGGACAATGAGGTGTCTTTCACGCCGTCAGCTTTATTTCTGCTTTGTAATTTGTGTTTTAATTTAAACTTTGACCTTGAACTGATACTCTTTTTCCTAATACTCTTTCTCTGCAAAACTGTAACTGTAAAATGTGAATGTAAAACAACATGATTTGTTTTACCTTTACTGCTTCTGTGTTTATTGCAATCTGATTTCACAGTAGATTAGTTAATTTTTCCCAAAGTTCTGCCTCTGGAAATTTTATTTTCATCATCCTTCTGAAAATCTCATCAGCTTCAGTATACTTTGAGAATGTCGGTTTTTTGACAAATAGGTGTTTCACCTCATGCTGTAGGGAAAACAAAATCTCAAAATTCTTGTAAAGTAACTTCCCTATTGTAATGCCTTGTGAGGTAGGCAGATTAGCCTGATCCTTGGCAACTTCTCTAATTTTCTTGTCATATTCATCCTACTTCATTAGTTTTTCATGGATAACTAATGGATTTAGAAGGCCTTTTTTCCTTAGGACATCAAATTTCATCATAAACCTGGTAATAGAAACCTCCATGTTTTGGCATTTATCCTCTATTTGTACCATCAAATTCTTCTTAGAAATTACCTTCCTAATTTCTAGGATGGTTTTTATTCTGTCATTAATTCCAATATCTTCAAGTTCTTGTCTATTTTTGGAATTGAGAGACTTGATGATTTCAAGGGCTTCTTCAGGTTTCTTACCAAGCTCTTATTTGATCTTTTTAATAGCTTCTCTTGCTGATTTGACCAAGTCTATATATTCATAGATAACCTATATGGATGGCCAAATATCATTGAAAGATTCAATGATATTGGTCCAAAGTTGTTGGTTGGCTTGTGCCATGGGTTTTGTTGTGGATCATATTCGCATCCTTTTATTTTTCAAAATATTTGAAAAAAAAAATATAAAATGTAGGAAAATATGTTAAAGTATTGAAGTCTTATACTTTAGCATGAAAAAAGATTTATGTTCGTCAAAGTTAAAGTTAAAGTTTAAATGTTTAAACTTTATAATTGTTTGTCCGTTATTAAATGATTAAACAGTGATTGGTTTGAATGGCGGAAAGTGTCGATCATTAAAATGTTTATCGAAAAGCCCAACCCGCAGGCACAACTAGCACGCCGGATACCATGAGGAGTGCCTCCGCAGTTGACTGGGTTGACTGTGGGGACAACAGAGATCAACGACGGAGATTCAATGCGAGGGCACCAGCCAAAGTTTTCCTCCGTACCCCAAGAGCCTTCGCAGTGATGTAAGACGCTGAGTTGGTCACAGTTGTCTTCCACGTCAAGCAGAGTTAACGGCTTGCTGGCGCATCTTGTCATCATTTAATTAAACCCGCGCCACCTATTTAAAGAATTTTTTGTCTGTTTTTCAAAATTACTTGTGAATTGTTGCGCTGCACCCCATTTTAGCTTTTTTCCAACTGCAAAATTTGACCACCCTGTAAATTTTTTTCCACGTAAACTTTTAACCATGGCTAAACGGTCATCCCTATCAGGTTCAACCAGCCATATCCCTCTCATGGATACTAAGAGGGATATTCAAGATACCCTCTGTTCAATAATTCACCTACCCTTTTACCATCAAGTTATCTTGAATGCTAATGCCTCCCCTGCGTATTCTACCATGGTCAAGTCAAGAGTCTTGTCTGCATGCATTCCTAAAACCCACCTTTTCCCTGAATTAATCTATTGTTTGGTATCCGTTATGTATCCAAGGAAATGTTTTGTCATGAATTCCTAAGGAGAGAATGTTTTGCAGGTGTCTACCCTATTAATCCGCCAAACCCTTTGCTATCCTGAGTCAGAGTCATCCATTCAATTTTCTAACGATTCACTGGTTCAATATTATGATAATATTGTAGGAGAAGAATTCAATCAGTTCATGTTTCATTTGAAGCTTGACATGAAGCAGTTTCAGCCAGATTGCAAGGAGTTTGATATGGGGGTTTTTGATGCTGAGACTCGTCCAGTATTGAGTCATATTGCAAAAATTCTGGGTAGGGATGATGATAATACAATGGATAAATCAATTCTAGGGATGTTTACCATGATGATGAGGCCAGGAATAGTGTTGGATATTCCATCATATTTGCAGGAAGAAGTCAACTCACAGCTGATGAGCCTTTCATTAACATGTTCCTTTAAATTTCCCTCATTAATTGTATATTTGTTTTTATATCAGAATGTGGAAGAATTCATGCATTTAGGTCTAAATATTATGGATGCGAATAAAATAAGACGATTAGTGATATTCTGGACAGATGTAGTTAGAAGGGAGAAAAATGAGGTTGGGTTGTTTGATTTTACAAGTTATTACATGCCAACTGCATACAAAATATTGAATGGAAGTCCTCCTCCCTGTTTCTTACCTAAAGCTCAGGAGTTTCTTCATTTAGGAAATAATTGTGCATATGGAGACTAGTTTGTTTTTGAGGAATATTCTGAAATAAGGCTATATGGAGCAAGTGTTGAGCCTTACAGACTCCCAAATTTTGTACCAATGAGGCTTTTTGCTTTAGAATTCATTAGACAAAGTCTAAATGTTGATTAGGTTCATTTCGTGCCTATGAAAGACACATGTATAAATTACCCATGGTTGTAGGCCCTTTCATAGTAAATATGAGATAGGCATTTGATGAAGTAACAAAAATGTTAGATGACATGCAGATGTTATTAGGAGAAAGTTGGGCTTATGACCCATATAGTGTTATTTCAAATAGAAGGATTGAGAATGGGTATTCTGCTTTCATTCATGAAAGTAGGCCAGAACAAGAGAAGATAACATGTAAAGATGTGAAGAACTCAGTAGATGCTAACATTCAAACTCCTATTATAGCAAATAAAATAGCTAAAAGAACCAAGGAAATGGTGATTGATCTAGATGATGAGGAGTAGGGAGCCATGAAGAGAACAAAACTTACTGAAGAGCTTGCATTTACTGCTCCTGGTTTTTCTTTGCATTTGGGAGAAGAAAAAAATGCTCCTGCCTCACCTGGGAATCATGAAGCTTCTCATGAACATGTGCCCTTGATTAAACATATGATTTCACAAATTGAAGAAAGAAATCAGAGGATGAAGGCCAGCATGGAGGCCCAAGCTAAACATCAAGTCACTACTGAATAAAAAAGATTGTTAACTGTAATGGATCTTGAAAATATCAGTTTATAATTTCCCTCTCACATCCTACAAATATGTCAATTGGTTCTTCCAGCAATTTCAACACTATTAATGTGACTATGGATGTAAAGAAGATTCCACTAATAGATAAAATGAACTTGCATACGCAAACAGGTCAATTGATTATAAATGACCTCAAAAAGACTAATGCAATGGCATTAAAGGCAGAGAATATGTTGGGTAAAGTAATTAAACAGTTGAAGTTAGAAAAGGCTAACTCAAGAGCCTTAACAGTTCAAAATGAAGAATTGAAGAAGATTATTATAAAAATTGGAGTAGACCCCAATGATAAGACTGTTGTGCAGAAACTCATGCAAAGTTCTGAGGTAGAGATATCTACATTAAGGAAGAAGTTAAAGTTACCTACTGGAAAACATTCAATGGCTACAGAAGTTGCAGAGGTAGAGAAGGAAAAGGAAAAGTTGCTGCAGCAACTCATGCAGAAATATGAAGAACTGTCCAAAATAAAGCAGACTGCAATTTCATTGCAAAATCATATTGATAATGATAACTGTACTTTTGTTTTTCCTACAGGTGATGAAGACCCTAAAGCACAAATTGTTCAACTAAATAATGAGTTGCAGATGGATGAGAGAGATAGAAAGAAGGCTCAAACAAATCTGGAGACTGCAAAAAAATTGATGAAAGTCATAGAAAATGAAGCTGACAAATACAAAATGGATTTCTGAAATGCTGAAGCTGAGATTAAAAATATCAAAGAAATAATGAAAGGAAATCTTTCACTAATTCAAGCTAAAGATATCATTTGGACTAATATCATTTCAGAAATGAAATCCAATTGGTGGTTCCTGATGATAATTGCAAAAGAGAAAAGCCTTATTTTAGAATGTGAAGAACCAATCATGTCTGATAAGCAAAAAGGAATTAATAGAGCCATTTGGGCCAGAAGATTTATTGATTTTATTAATTCCAATTCGAATCAGGAGTTAGAGGAGAATGATATGCAGGACATAATGTTATATGCAGTGGAAATTAATAAAATGATTGTCAAGAACGATCTCAGAAAGGCTGCAGAAAAGAAACTAATGGAAATCAAAGAAATAATGAGTCAATTTGATAAATATTTTGATAAAATGACAAGAGTAGGCTTGCCATCATGTTGGGGAGCTAAAGGAAATATTTTTCCATGGAGCTCTTATGAGAATTTACTGGTGATGACAAAAATCAAGGTTTATAACAGGCATGAAAAGACTCAGGTGCTTAAAGGAGAGACAATGGTCAACTTCTTGCAGAGACATTTTCAACTCTTGTAAAAAATATTTTCTCAGAAAGACCTTCTTATGATCGAATTACTGCATTCAGATTGGAATATCACAATCTGACACATTCACCTAGGGCGAAGGTAGAAATATGGAAAAAGTGGAGAGCTTGGACAATTGACCTGCCAAAAGGATCAGCAAAAAAGAAAGACAAATCAGTTTTCCAAGGAAAAGAAGCCACATCATCAGCAATTCCTATAGATTAGGATATTTATTTTATGTTATTTTTTGAAGACAATGTAATTGTAACAAGATATTCTCAAGGCATGTAATAGACAACCTTAGAAATCTTTAAGTAGTTTTGGTAGTTAGGATTGGCTACAACAGTTCCGAACTGCTTTTTACTGTGTTTAATGTAATTTTCAAGAGAAGGAAAGGTTATGAGTTTTGGACCTTCAGACAAATATGTTTGTACTCAGAGATTCAAAGATTAATGAATGAGTAAGCAGGTTTTTGGCACTTTTTTTATGTTGAAATGTATTCAAGTTTTCATTATTTATTTTCTATATATGAATAAAACAAGGTTATGAGCAGCAGGTCTCTTTTTTCTTCTGTGTCTAAGAGTTAAAAACCTTAATTGGCGCTCCTTTGTATTAACTATTTCTTTCATATATTTCTTCTGGGGTTTGGGATGATATTTTCTGTATAAAACAACATATCAATTTGGAATTCTTCTTACACTTTCTTCCAGTCATTTCATTCAACATCAACAAATGGTAGCATTGTGAAACATTCATCATATTTGACATTTAAGGGTTTGATTATAAATACTTGAGAGTTTATAAAACAGAGACAATAAAATTTGTGACATAATCATTAAAATGTCTTAAGCACTGATTCCTTATCATAGCTAAGGGATTGTATCTTAAGGTACAACATTAATTGGCACTGTTGCCAGGGAATGAAGATTCGAAGGTTTTCCCTGGGTTTTGTTCATATTTCCTCTGGTTGTTCAGAGAAGAGGAAATACTAAGTTGTGCTTTATTTTAAATAATCCTAGCTCCTAAGAGGCCTCGCACGAGGTCAGATATCTCTCAGCGAAAAGTCTCTATTTTGTCAGATCCAGAAAAGTTAGTTTCAAAGAAGGGCTAGAAAACAAAAATATTTTCTACACCTAATGCCACCCTGCTTGCACCTGGTAGTAGTTCTCATATTTTTCCATCCAAGGAGATTTCCTGGAAACTCATTTTCCCGGAAAAAGAATCCTTATCATCACCCATTCATTTCCAAGAACCAACATTAGAAGAACTATCTTTTGAGTCTGTATCATTTCCATTCACAGAATCTCAACCTAATTCAGTTGCCAGTTCTTATGCTATCATTCATATACCCCTTCCCATATCAGTTGTTCCACCCCTTTTATCCCCACCTACAACTGGTATTTATTTTACCCCCACTCAAGGAGCAGTCAATCAGGGCATAAACATGGCAGCCCCTGCTTTCTTGATGAATAGATATGCACCATTAAATCTACCCCAACCAATGAATTCAATGCCTCAGGATTACCTTAAGTTACTCCCTAGATTTACTGGTGAAGATGAAATAACTGCAGAACAACACTTGCCTTTGTTTTTCACTTTTGCTGAAAACTTTAATATAGAACATCTAGATGTTGTGATGAGACTTTTTGTACAGTGTCTAAGTGGAGAGGCAAGAAAATGGTTCAAAGGATTACCAAATTGTTCAATCAATGATTGGGATGTTGAACCTTTAATTAAACTGAGAGGGGGGGGGGGTGAATCAGTTTAATACATTCCTGATCTTTTAAAAGTTTTCATTAAAAAATTTTACACCTTCATTTCATATCCAATTTAATGTGTGAGTAATCTTAGAATGTAAGAAGAAATTATTAGTTTAATATAGCAGCAGACTTAATATGAGAGCAGCAGGTATTAAGCAGATGATACATATCAGATCAATACATAAATATCATGCACAGAGACACCAGATATAAGTGGAAACCCATAAAGGGAGAAAACCACATCTTATTATTGTTGTGATGCAAAGGCAAGCTCCAACTCCCTCTCACCACTGTTTTTCTGCAGGCACCAACCTACAGGAGGCTTCAACCTCAGTCAGCTACAACTGACAGCTATCAAGCTGCAACTTGATATGGAAGCTCCAACTTCCTCAATTTATCAAATTGAATGTTTGCTGATTTACTTCAGATATCAACTCTGTTCTGTAGCTTCTCTTTCTGCTCTTCTTCTCTTAATCTTCTCTGCTTTATTCTTCTGTATTCTTAATTCTCTATATTTGTTCTCTCTCTCTCTCACTCACATTTTTTGAGCTTATCAAAATTGATATTATATATAGAAATTCTCACATGACTGTTTGTAATTCACAAGGAATTTGAAGTGAACAGTCATGAATCTTTGGCTTCTGTCTTCTTATTCCTTTTTCCAACTCATTTTTAGAATTACTACAATATGTACAAATTTCCATGCTACAGTGGGATTTTGTCTTTTCCTTAGGATACTTGCCTTTGCATCACAAACAATAAAAAAATTAATTACAACATTTACATTCACATTTTTAATTACATATTTCAATTTCACTCAGCTCCTTTTCTGGATTTTGGCTTTACTAGATTTGTCTTTTCCTGCTGCTGTTAAGAACCTGTTCTGCATACACTTTGTTCACTGTCATCTACATATTCCCTGTTTTCTGTGCTTATTCACCTGTCCAACTCATTCCTGTACATATTCCTGTTCACCAAACTTTCATCTCTGCATGCTTTCCTCTTCTTTTCCTTTTCCATAATTGCATTCAAGTTTCATACCCAATCATTTCCCAAGTCCAGACAATCTCACTCTGCACTTATTCTACGCTAGCAAACTCAAACAAATAAGTCTGGTCATTTTAATGTCTCAATTCACTGAATTTGGACCCCAAGGAGAAGTTGGTCTTACTGTAGCATGGCTCTGTCAGCATTTCCCTTAGTTCACCCCCACGATTCTTTATTTTCTTGGCAATTTTATTTATCAATTTTGGAGAAACTGATAAATAAATACAATTAGCAGCTTTTGAATGTCATATTGTATTTCCCGGCTTATATAATCGTCTCCGAACTTTATATAACTGTTCAACCCTTTATAACTTTATATTAATACTCCACGCCTTTTTAAATAAACGTTTACAATAACCTTTGGCAATTCAATTATATCTCCGACCTTATATTAATGGTTCAACACTTTATAAAGATTTAACTTCGTAATAACCCGTGGATCCGGGCCCACCTATAACTCAATGAACCAATCAAATGCGCGCATCGTACCTTGTTTATCCCTCGCACATCTCCATTATCGTCCAAGCATCTACTGCAAGCGACCACCGTCCGATGTCCCTTCTCCAAATCAACGACCTATGTGCATATCGCTCGGCATCCAAAGTCGGTTTTTAACGCGCGATGGCTGGTTTAAACAGCGGTTTTACTATTCATCCAGGGACACGCGTCACCAATCTTATGGAATCGCTGCCCAACCCAGAAATACCACTTTCCATATAAGGGTGGTGCGAAAAAACCCACGGTTTCGCTCCAAACCGTCGTCACTGTTCATTTAGCTCTTGGTTCCACTTCTCCCTACGCTCCAGGTTCCGGTCCTCCATGATTTCAATTATGTGTATATATTCTTTGTTATGACTATGGTTCCGCCTCCATTCATACTGCGCATTTGTCTATGGTTCCGCCTCCAACACAGAGTTCCACCATTCATAACCCTTGTGGCTATGTTTATAGTGCTCATCACCACAGAGCCTATTCACGCTTGTTCTTATACATGGGTTAGTGAGATTCGGTATCGTTGACGCAGAGCTCACTACAATTTAAAAACACAGCATCGACCAGAAGTCGAGTTCTTCAACTAAACACAGAGCATTTGAATATAAAGTCCAGAGATTAATTTATATTATGTATAACGCCCGGCTGTATAAAAGATTCTCGGAATTTATATATATATATATATATATATATATATATATATATATATATATATATATATATATATATATATATATATATATATATATGTACATACTTATAATAACAAGGGGTTTCTCCGTAATAACAACCGTGGCTCTCGCCTTCCTCGCTTCTCGTCACCGCCCCCCCCCCCCCCCCCCGCGCACCCGCTTTGTCTCCATATTTGCTTCCTCTCGCTCGAGGATCTCCCTTATATTCGCTCTCTCGTTTCCTCCATTGTCTGTCTTTGTCTCCTTGTAACTCTTCCTGTTTCTACATCTGCTACCTCCTTTGCCATCAATGACAACATTTCCAAAAGTATCCCCCTTTGGCATTGATGGCAATACATTTTTTCTATTTGCCTTCTCTTTCTCCTGTTGTTTTCTCTTCCTCCCCCTTTGACATCAATGACAAAGGGTTGCTTTTTGCATTTCCTCTCTCTGAGTTATGTTTATGCCCTCTTCTACTGACTTTATACCATGCTGCTCCATAGTGATGTATAAGACTTGTTGAGAGAACACTTTGAGGATTATCGAATTTGAATATATACTATAAATTGATACAGTTCTTTCACTTGTATAGAGCTAAAAGTGAGAATAACGATACTTCATAGAATACATTGTATCATCTCTATCTAGTCAAAGATGTATGATTGGATTCAGCAACTAAAATGCTGAGAGGCTTCAAATGATAATCACTACTCGTCTTTTATGTTTCAGATTCTTAATATAATGTTTCAGAGCACAATACTGATCCTTTTGCTCTGTAATTGACCTTTTGATGCTTTAATAATGTAGATATCTCTAGGATAATAACTTGGTGTTCTTTTGCCTTAATCCTTTGATCCTGAGGACTTGATTCATGCTTTCCTTGCTGACTGTCCTCCTCCTGGAATGATATTTTTGTTTTTGTTCTCCCCCTGAAATTGTGCTTTCCCTTTATATCAGAGAGTAGCATCTACAGATACTACCCCTAGTTTATCTCTCAAATATTGAAATGGTTCTCTAGAAAGAGGTTTGGTAAATATATCACCGTTCGGTTTCACGTACAAGTATTCCATCTTCTGTATCTTCTCGAGCCACTGTTGCATGAGAAATAATACTTGATTGGAATATGTTTAGTTTTTGGAGTGTGAAGTACAGGATTTTTAGATATACTTATAGCACTTCGTATTATCAATTATCGCATTTGATTGAAATAGGCTCATCAATGCTTATCTTCATGTCTTGGAGGGTTTGCTACATCCACATGACTTGTGTACAACATGTTGTTGCTGCTATGTATTCTGCTTTTGCTGTGGATAGAGAAATAGATGTTTGTTTCTTTCTTAGCCATGCCACCAGACTTTCTCCTAGATAGAATGCACCTCCACTTGTAATTTTTCTATCATCTACACAGCTGGCCCAATCTGCATCTGTGTATGTTGTCAAAGTGAAGCTTTTGCCTTTAGGATACCAAATTCCATACTATGCAGTTCCTTGTAGATATCTGAATATTCTTTTGACTACAAGAAGATGATTTTGTTTAGGTGCTGCTTGATATCTAGCCACTAGTCCTACTGCTAGCATGATGTCTGGTCTTGATGATGTCAAATATAGCAGGCTTCCTATCATGGATCTGTAGATTTTTTGATCTACATCTGCAGTCCCATCATCAGCACACAACTTGCATCCCGTGATCATGGGTGTTGTCACAGGTTTGTAGTCCTCCATTTTGAATTTTTTCAGCATTTCTTTTAGGTATTTTTCCTGAGAGATGAAGGCGCTTGTGTTCTTTTGTTGAATTTGCAGTCCCAAGTAGAAACTAAGCTCTCCAATCATAGACATTTCAAACTCTATTTTCATCTTATCAGCAAACCCTTTTGCTATTTCATCTTTGTTGCTTCCAAACATAATGTCATCAACATACACTACAACAATCAGAAGTTCATTTTCATGGGATTTTATGTATAGATTGTTGTTTACTCCACCTCTCTTAAGACCCTGTTTTTGCAAATATTTATCCAGTCTTGAGTACCAAGCACGAGGAGCCTGTTTCAGTCCATATAGGGCCTTATTCAGTCTGCATACATAGTCTTCTTTGTCTGTCAATGAGAAGCCTTCTCCGGTTGTTCCATGTACACTTCTTCTTCTAGATTCCATTAAGAAAAGCATTTACATCCATTTGATATACCTTTTGAAGTCTTGCAAAGCATGCAAATGCTAGGAACATTCTGATAGCTTCCATTCTGGCTACAGGGGCAAATGTTTCTTCATAATCAAGTCCTTCAATTTGTGAGTATCCTTTGTAGAAAAGTCTGGCTTTATTCCTGATTACTTGACCTTCTTCATTCATTTTATTTTCGAATACCCATTTTGAACCAATGATATTCTTCTCAATTGGTCTAGGAACTAGTTCCCAGACATTTTCCTTCTCAATTTGGTCCAATTCTTCATTCATTGCTTTTACCCAATACTTGTCCTTGTTGGTTTCTTCAAACTTCTTTGGCTCGATTTGTGATAACATGGCTATGTATACTTCTTCTGTCTATTCAGTTAGCTGCCTTCTTGTTTGCACTCCTACACTCTGGTCTCCTATGATTTGATCTTCTGGATGGTTCTTTTGGGTGTATCTTGAGGGGGATTTTGAGTTCAGTTCAGCATTTTCTGACGTTTTGCTTGTTTCTTCATCATCTTGGTCCTTTTATTCATGATTTTCAAGATGTCTACTGCAGTCTATATCTCTTGTCTTGTTTGGAAGTTCTTAATCAAATCTTACATCAATACTTTCTACAATTTTTCGAAGAGTCTTGTTGTATCATCTGTATCCTTTACTCTTGGATGCATATCCTAAGAGTATTCCTTCATCTTCTCTTGCATCAAACTTTCCCAGATTTTCATCATTATTCTTTATGTAGCACTTGTTGCCAAAGACTCTAAAGTGTTTGATTGATGCAGGTTTACCATGCCATAGCTCATAAGGTGTCTTGTCACTGTTAGGTCTTAAATGAGCTTTGTTTAGAATATGTACTGTTGTGTGTATGTTTTTCCATATTTGAGTAATGTTACCTTCGCATCATAGCTCCGGCCATTTGTTGTCCAGACCTGCTTTGTCTCTCTGCTACTCCATTCTGCTGAGGTGTCCCTGCAATGGTAAATTGTTGCTTTCTTCCATGTTCATTACATAGGTCTGCAAAGTCATAATATGTGAATTCTCCTCCTGTATCTAATGTGATACATTTTAGCTTGCATCTAGTTTGATTTTCTACTAATTCTTTGAATGTCTTAAACTTTTCCAGTGCTTCTGATTTGTTCTTGAGAAAAGCAGCCCATGTCATTATGGAGAAATCATCTATTATCAACCTGAAGTAGGATTCTCCACTTGGTGTCTTAGTTCTAGCAGATCCACACAGGTCCATGTGCACAAGCTGGAGTGGTTCTCTTTTGACAGCTCATCTAGATTTAAAGGATGTGCGAGTCCTGCTTCTAATTGACAAGATTTGCAGCGTGGTATTTGAAGGTTTTTTTATTTCGGCATATTCGATGTAGCCTTTCTTCTTGCTCGGCTCGATGATATGGTCGAACCGAGATGTCCCAACTTCCTATGCCATAACCATGACTCTCAAGTTTGCTAAGATGGCGTGCTTCATCTTCTCCTCTTCACTATGTACACATTACCGTTCGAACACCTTCGAGCGTAGCCTTTCTCACAGTTTTGACTTGACTACACAATCTTGTGCTCTAAAAAGAACTTCACAGCCTTTGTCACACATCTGACTGACACTCAGTAAATTTGCTTTCAGTCCATCCACAAATAGTACCTTTTGGGCCTTTCCTCTGCCATTTTCTATGCTGACTGAGCCTTTTCCCTTGATCTTTCCTGATTTATCATTACCAAAAGTAACATTGCCAGATTTTTTTTCATCAAGAGTTATAAACTTGCTTCTATCTCCAGTCATGTGTTTAGAGCAGCCACTGTCCAAATACCACTAGCTTTTCAGGTCTTGAGCAGTTAGAGCCAGGTCACACTTATTCTCCTTCTTTTTCCATTGGAGGCATCCTTTTGTTTGATATCTTTTGTGAGATGATGAATCACTCTCTTTCAAAGGAAATTTGAAAGGCATATGTCCATCTTGATTGCATGTACAATATTGTTGGACATTGGATAAACCAACGCTCCCCATGTGTTTCGCGACATGGACTAACCGCCTTTCGTGGATCCTTATCTCTGGCGATGCGATCGTTGACTAACACCTGCGGGTTTTGGTCTAACGGCAATCGTGATACCCAACAAGTGGTATCAGAGCGTAGGTCACGAGTTCGATACACACCCGGATCGTATTGGGGGGGAGATTGTTGGAAATTGGATAAACCAACGCTCCCCCGTGTGTTTCGCGACATGGACTAACCGCCTTTCGTGGATCCTTATCTCTGGCGATGCGATCGTTGACTAACACCTGTGGGTTTTGGTCTAACGGCAATCGTGATACCCAACATGGGATGAATTAGAAAGACAATTCATCCAGAGATGGGGTGAATAAAGATACCATGGTTATTCTTTAACATAATTTAATGCTATAAAGAAAAAATCAAATGAAAGTATGAGTGATTTTGTCAAAATATTTAATAAGTTGTACAATAGTTTGCCTATGGAAATGAAACCTTATCCTATTGGAGCAAGGGTTCTTTTTGCTGGTACATTTGCATCAGATTTCAGTTTTACCTTGAGAGAAAGAAGAGCCTCCACTCTTGAACAGATTCAAACTGATGCCTTAGAAATTGAGGCAAACATGACTAGTGCTGGAAAGGTTCAATACAAAGGAAAAGCTAAAGAAGAAGATTAATCACAAGATCAAAGGATAGATGATATGACTAAGGTCATTAAAAATTTGAAAAACAAATTAGTAAAAATGGAATTAGATAACAAGAAACCTGCACAACAAAACAGAGGGATTCTCATTCCCCAATTCAGAAATAGCCCCTATAGATTCTACAGAGAGAAAGAAAAGATCAAGATCAAGTCCAAGCACCTTTATATATAAAGGCAACCCCATCACATTCTACTGTTAATGATAAAAAAGAAGATGAAGATCAAATTTCTGTTGTATATATGGAAGATGGTGAAACAGAAGAAGAGAGTGAGAAAGAATATGCAGAAGAATGTAAAGAAGTTGATATCTCATTTGATCAGTGTTGGCGAGAAGTCAGGGCTCGCAGACAAGACCCAGGTTCAGGAGTTGTGGCCAACAAAGGGGTCCGATGTAGTCTAGGAACACGCCGGCATTTTCACCCTGCTCCGGGGAGCAGTGAGTCTCACCCGAGGCGTGCCGCAACCACATGCAGAAGGGGATGAGATCAATGGCAAGGAACAAATTCGCAACTCATGAAGGGCAGTGCATCAATTACATATACAAAGTTATATATGCAAGATCACTTAATAAGCATTCAGACATTTGCAAATAAAATTTTAAACCAGCATAAACACGTTACAGGCTTGTAAACATCTTATTGAGACAGAAACCTTCCATTGTATTAATCTCTTGGCCAAACACATGATTACATGGCATTCTCAATGATAGCTTACAAATCTGATACAGATGGATTTCGGAACATAAAGGTAGAATAGAGAAGATGAGGAACCTTAGGAAGGTCATGCATTATTCTTCCGCTGTCGCTCTGTGCGTCTTCCCCTGTCACGAGCCTCGCAACCTCTTCTGCATCTCCCTCTTTTCAGCCGGGTGACTGTTATTTATTCTCCCGCTCTCGCGACTATCAGTTCCTCTGTGTCTTTTCTTCAGCTTCTCCCAGCTTCTCTCCTGTTATCTGCGTGTTCCACTTTCTGTCTTCTGCTGTGTGTTTTCTTCATCTGTACTTGTGCATGTTCTATCTCCAGCTATCGCATGCTTCCGCGCCACCTTGATAGCTCCGCTACTCCTGGTGGTTGCGACGCGGTCGCGATTGCCATGTGTCTTCATGCCGCAACTCAAAAGGTCAAAATCCAAAATGTTCTAACCAAGATTTCAAAAATAATCAAAAACAAGGGCCCCAACAGGCCCTGACCACAATTCCTTGACTCGTCCCCGAGTCAATCACAAATAACAATCTCCACTTCCATTGCCCTGCTGGCTCCCATGCCTTGTTCTGTTGTGCCTTCATCCTGCGCCCTTTCCTGCTGTGCTCCTCCAAGCGGTTGTTCAAACAAGGGCCCCAACTTCGGGACCCTGCGGAGCGCTATATCTTTAAGCCCGGTGAAGTCCGACACCGCTTGCTGCCATTCCTGCATGAGCAAGTCTGCTTCTTCAGAGATCCTGGTGGCAGCGGCCTCCTCTATGGTCGTCGGGACAGCCCCGAACATCGTGGTAAGCTGGGTCTTGGCCTTGGCATCCAGCTGTTGTATGGATTTGGCACTGGCTTGAATGGGCGGACGGATTTCCCGAATGACCTGCTTGGCCACTGCCGAGTCGGCCTCAGTCTGTTGCATTTGAATTTCAAGCTCGTCTGCCTGGGCATAGAGCTGATCTAACCGTGCTGGGTCCGCGGTCTCCTAAATTTCACGGGAAATCTGTTGCAGCTGGGCATAGATAGGCTGCGTTTTGACAGTGAGGGCGAGTGAGCACTCCTGCAGACTTCGCAGGAGGGTGTAAGCCTCGCCCGCTATAGAGTGAAGAGTCGCCTGCATACAAGCTGCCTGAGTCTGCTTGGCAGCCACCTGTTCTGAGTAGGCAATCTGTGGATCGGGAAGGGTAGGCCGTGCGGCTAACGCCGCTTGGATTTCCTGATTCTCCCTGCATGGACCAGTGAAAGCAGTCCGCAGGTGGTAAGCCTGGACTGCTACATTTTCCTCCGCTATACTATCAGGGAGTGGGGCATGGTGAGCTCTTACAGTGGGCCATAGGTCGGAGAACGCCTAAGCCGCAATGGTGACCTACTCCTGTAGGTAGGTCTTCTCCCTGGTCAGCTGATCGCGCTGTTCAGTAAGCGTTATGATCTGGTGGTGCTGCTCAGTACACCGCTACTGCAGCTCTGAATGAATCTATTCAACCTTTAGGGCCACCCGATGAATGAGTAGGTACAGCTTCCCTGTACCCCATGTTTCTACATTGGCTGTGCCAGAAGCGCCCTGCTCCGAAATCCGTTCCTGCAAAGGTTGGCCACTGGCCACTGATCGGTTGGAGGTCTCAGGAGGAGGGACCAGTGTTTGCTGCTGCATTGAGGTGCCCATATTGGACTCTGTCCGGTCTTGCTGAGTGTTCTGGTCTGGGAGAGGGTCAACCGAATCAGCCCCAACATTGGCCAGCCGGGTAGATATAGTAGAGACGGGATCCTGGGGTGTGGCCATGGGGTCAACCAACGGTACTACGGCTTCAGTACTGGAGGTGACTTCGACCCCGTGGTCTCCTCCGAAAAGTTCCTGGATGAGAGGATCTGATACAGTGGCCGATGAATTTGATGGAGCGGAGGAGGTGGCAGGTGGACGGCCGGTGGAGGGAGCGGTGGACGGGGTGAAAGAGGTATGGGGGAGGCGAATGTTGAGGAACTCTGATGGATCGATTAGGGGTTCCTCCGGAATCAACGTCCCTGTGAGTGGAGTGGATGGTGGATCATCATCAGTAAGGTCCACCACTGGGTCTGTGACAGCCGTGCGGGCCCTCTTGGATGGAGGGGGGTCTGATGGATCAGGTCCCTGGCCCGTTTCGCCCATCGGGGTGATGATAGGGCTGGTAGAGGTGAATAAGTTGGTGGGGATGGGAGAAGTGAGAGGGGCGGTATGGGACGGAGCAAGAGATCGACCGAGCTGGAATTCAGAAAATAAGGGAAACAAAGGGGCACCACTTGAAACAATTTGGGTTGCCACGTTAAGACTTCGTACCTGGGCATTGAGGTGTTGTACGACGGGGACCAGTGATTCGGGCAGTCCCTGTGCGGTCCCAGCTGCATCCTGCGAAGGTCCCTCCGCAACCTGTGAGGACCCTGCTGCGCCTGTCTCGGCAGGCCGCTGCGCCGACAGCATCCGCTCAAAGTTATATCGGGGGATCCCGTCGCGGATGTGCTTTGTGACCCCCGGCCACGCAGAGACCTTGCGGTGAAAGGTATCATCATTCAACTAGAATCTGAGGGGCGCCATGTGGAAGGTGGCTTCCAGCACGCAAGTTTGGCGGAGGTAAGTGTGCCTGTGGCTTACCCCGAACCATACCTGCTCACTATACTCATCCAACAGGTGCCTGGGCACCCATTGCTGGTTAGCTACCACATCTCTCATTAACCCGTACCACGCCCGAAACACTTCCGCGTTCACCTGTTTGGTGCTGGGGTCAGCGGACACATGCCACGGGGTGAATTTCATCGCGAGAGGCTGGCTCGCGGTAGTCTCTGCCGGCATCCGGACAGGAGGAATGTGCCATTTCCACATGGCGAAAGCTACAATCAAATAACTGTAAATGAAACTGGTGGTGCGCTTATAGTTCTCTTCGCAGGTCGCGAAGAGTTCTTTTAGCACGAAAGAACACCAATTCAGCCTGGTGCCTTGGATACAGTGCTCCGCAATGGAGATTGTATCCAAGGTGCACTCTCCCTTGGTATAGTGCCGCATCGTCTTGCTAGCAATGAGGTAGCAAGCGAACCGAATCTCCGGCTTATTAATCAAATCAATTTTGGCACCTTTCCCCCCCCCCGGCGGGTGCCATACTTGGTGTACAGGTCTGTGTCGCCCGACTTTCGGGCACGCTTGGAAGATGTCTGGCCGACAGCGGAGACATCTGCGCCATTCTGAGACAGCCCTGTAAGCCGATGAATGTCTTCGGCGTGAATGGGGATTTCCTCATTGAGCCACAGGGACCCGTTATGTATTCGACTGAGGAGGAACCGGGTGCATTGCAGGGCTGGTCCTGTAGTTCCAAAAATAGGAAGCGTCCTTAAATTCATCAAGGACGACTGCTGGAGGCCCCTGTATTCTTGTCGCATTCGGCTGTTGGAGCTACTGCCTGGTGTGTAGTGATGCTCCATGTATGTCTGCCAATGGAGGTGGGGGAATTCGGTTGGGTCGGACAGGTTGGCGTCTATCAACGCTGCACTGTCATATTTTCCGACCAGCGACTCTGTTCTGTGAATTCGACTGTCCAGCACTGGTTCAGCAACGGATAAGAGAGCCTTCAACATCTTGGCACGACACTGGTAAACCTGGAGAATTCTTCTGGAGCTTCCTTCTGGGTGCGGTGCGCTTTGAGGCTTCAACTGCTCTGGAGTCGCTGCAATTGCCAAATTGAACTGGTCCGTCATTCTCGTGCTGTTGGTCTCCATGCAAGTTATGTCATCCCCTAGCATGAGCGGAGTTGATGAGACTCCATAATGACAATTAATTATTGCTATCCTTCTTGCCTGCGATAATCGTGCGATCAATCGCATGCCTGTGTGTAATCTGACAGTTGTTGACGGCGTCATGGGGAAATGGGGGGACGCGACGGCTAAGGGAACTGCGGGTGATGGAAAATGATTATGGTACGATTACTGTCTACTTATGGTAATTTATGATGCAAATCTGAGCGATCCTACGGACTGACAAAAGCACTGACAGAAATGACCTGGACTGACA
Organism: Pinus albicaulis; assembly: GCA_034641835.2. Lineage (NCBI taxonomy): Eukaryota > Viridiplantae > Streptophyta > Pinopsida > Pinales > Pinaceae > Pinus > Pinus albicaulis. Next base: position 554,184,798 of record CM076581.1, on the reverse strand, counting down.
CTGGCACGGGGATGGATCCTACAAGGACGACACGCTGGACTGGCGCCGTGACACGCTAGACTGGTCCGCCCCGACCACAGTCGGTTGCGGTGAGGTAACCACAACTGACCGGTTATTTGACAGACTGCCTATGAACGGAGAAGACTCCCTACGCTCATCCCGGTTGCGGGAGAGTTATTCGACTAAGCTACTCTACGGGTTCTCTCGGTTGCGAGAGTTATTGATGAGAAGTGAAAGGTACCTACTCCTGGTAGGGTTTCAGGCGTGCGCCATTCACCCACCCAGGGAGAACTGTACCGTCCAGCTGTGCCAACTGAACGGCTCCTGAGTCGCGGATCTCGATGACAAAGTAGGGTCCCAACCAGTGCATCTGGAGCTTGCCTGGAAACTTCTGGAACCGGCTATCATACAAGAGAACTTTGCCGCCAACTTGGAAGGCTTTGGTTTTGATGTGGCGGTCGTGCCACGCTTTCTACCTGGCCTTCTGAACCTTCTGGTGGAATTCCTCCAGGAATTGGGCCTCATCCAGCTCCTGTAGCTCCTGGAGGCGTTCTCGAAGTTACTCCTCTTCTGAGAACTAAAGAGACGTAGCGATCAGAAGACTGGGTACAGTGAACTCGGCGGGAATCATAGCTTCCCGGCCATACACCAACTGGAATGGTGTCTGGTTGGTCAAGCGTTTCACCGTGGTCCGGTAGGCCCACAATGCCGCTGGGAGACGCTCATCCCAATCGTCGCGCTGAGCATTGCAAATTTTAGTCAAGCCTTTTTCAAGAATCTTGTTGAATTCTTCCACAGTACCATTGGCCTGCGGGTGGTATGGGCTGCTTTTATGATGCTGAATCATAAATGTGTCCAGTAGTGACTTGACCGTGGCATTAATGAAATGCGTACCCTGATCGCTGGTCAAGCTCCGTGGGCAGCCAAACCGGCTGATGATGTGTTCAAAAATGAACCGGGTAGCGGTCTCTGCCGAGCAGTCGTGTACCGCTGCTGCCTCAGCCCACCGGGTGAGGTAATCCGTGGCGGTAATGATGTACCGGGCCTTGGAGTGTCTAGCGACCGGGGCGATGGGACCTACGAAATCAACAGCCCACTTTTCGAACGGCCGCAACACATGCACTGGGTGTAGCGGAAGCTCGTCCCGGTGCGAAGGCCTTCCCGTCCGCTGGCAAACATCGCAGTGCTTCACATAGGCCTTACAGTCAGCATGTACCGTCGGCCACCACAGGCCAGCTTGGAGCACCTTCCTTGCGGTGGGTTTCGCACCCACATGCCCTCCCGCAACACCACTGTGACATTCCCACATCACCGCTTCCCGTTCGTGGTCAAGAACGCATCTGCGCAACACCTCATCAAGGCCCAGTTTGTATAGCTGCCCCGCGATCAATTGGTAGTCGGCCGCCCGGACAACCAGGTGGCGTTTCTGAAGCGGGGTATAATCCTGAGGGCATTGTCCCGTGGTCAGATAAGTGGCAATGTCAGCCAGGTAATCTGGTACTGCTTCGACTCGGAAGAGGTCGGCATCCGGCAGCTGATCGTCCAACGAGCCCTCATTCTCTCCCGTCTCCAACCTGGATAAATGATCGGGACCGACATTCAACCTGCCGGGCTTGACAATCACCTCAAACGTGAATTCCTAGAAAAGTAGAAGCCAGCGACAAATCCGTCCTTCCAACACAGGCTTATTCAGCAGATACTTCAATGCAGAATGGTCCGTGAAGAATGTGAATTTTCCGCCCAGAAGATAGTGGCGGAACTTCTGGAGGGAGTACACCATCGCCAACACCTCCCGCTCATTCGTGGTGTAATTATTCTCCGCATTCGATAACCGATGGCTAGCAAAGTATACGGGGTGGTCAACTGTCGTCTCCCCGGGTTGCGCCAAGACAGCCCCAAGTGCAATACCGGACGCGTCAATATGCACATGGAACTGCTTATCCCAGTCAGGATGAACAAGTATGGGTGCCGTCGCCAACTTCTCCTTCAAGGTGTCAAGTGCCTTCCTACACTCCACCGTCCACTGGAACACTTCTGACTTCCGCAATAGTTTCTCCAAAGGGGCCGTAATCTTTGCGTAGTTGCGGATAAACCGCCTGTAATATCCTATGTGCCCGAGCAGTGCCTGCAACTGCTTCACGGTTTCGGGGGCTTCCATGTGAACTATGACCGCGACCTTGGTGGGATCGACATAGACCCCTTGCTTGCACACCATGTGGCCTAAGAGTGTGCCGAATGGAACTGCAAAAATACATTTCTTCAAGTTCAAGGAAATCTGCAGCTGACGACACCGGTCAAACATAATACGCAACAGGGAGGCGTGTTTCTTCAACAAGCTGTAGACGGTCCAGTCGTCCATATAGACCTCCAGGAACTTGTGAATGTACTCTCGGAAAGCAGCAATGAAAATCCGGGAAAACACAGTCGGTGCGTTCTTCAAGCCAAACGACATAACGTGGTATGCGAATGATCCCCACTCAGTGGTGAATGTCATCTTTGCTTTGTCTTCCTTGGCGATGCGCACCTGATGGTAACCCGAAAACCCATCAGTGAAGGAATAAGCTTCGTTTCCCGCAACATGATCTAGAACTTCATCGCTGAAAGGAGTGGGAAACGGATCGTGGATGCAGGCATTGTTCAGGCTCCGGTAGTCTACGCAGACACGGATCTCCGCTTTGTCCTTCTTGTTTTGGATGACAATGGGACTCACCCACTCTGCTTCTTCTACTGGGAAGATAAGACCTGCAGCCAGCATCTTGTCGATCTCCATTTTGACCTTTTCCTTGATACATGGGTTCAACCGGTAGGGTCGGTGCTTCACCGGCCTGGCCCCCGGTTTCAGCGTGATGTGCATTTCCCCCAGGTCCCCCTTGATCCCCTTCAGGTCTGCAACCGAGGACGGGAACAAGTCTTCATATTCCTGAAGGAGGCTGAAAATTTCTTTTGTCGTTTCCTCGTCCCAGTAATCTCCCACCGTTGCGAGCTTGGGTTTCTCGTCTGTTCCAATGTTCAGCTTCTTTGTCTTTAGTGGCTGTAAATGGACTCCTTCAGTCATCGGCTCTTCACTGATGCTCCGCTCGCCTTCCCTTTCGTCAAAATAGAGATGCCTGAGGTCCTCCAGACTATCGTCATCCGGATCGCCGTCAATCCGGTGGCAAACCAACTCGCGCCTGACCTCAGGTCGTGACACAACCGGGCCCCCGTCGGGCTCAGGATGGCGGAAAAACAAGACCTCCTTGATTGCCTGTAGGGCCTGAGACTCCTACGCCGTCTCTCCTTCGAACGAGAAGCACCGAACGAACTTGTCCGTAACTGCCTGCCAAGAGCGGGTTCCCCGTTTCCGCTCTTCCTCCAGGTACCAGGCCTGGGAAATTGTACCTAGGGAGTGGATGAACCTGTGGACCGATAGCTCCTCAGGGTACCGGGTGCTACGCCACTATTCCTCGCAGGCCTGCAAATGGTGTCGCGGGTCGGAAGTTCCATGATACTTAAGCGTACTGCAAGGTCCTTCGTCCTCTTTAAAGCGTGCCCGCAGAGCATCCGCCACGCACTCCCATCGCAACAGAGTGTTGTGGTGATTTTTCCACCACCGGGCCGACGTGGATTGCAAGGCCACATCCAAAAGAGGCATCCAACTTTCAGCTGGGACCAGGTCTTCCACCTTGGTAATAAAAGTATTGACTGCCCGCATGTTCAACAAGGTGGGATATCCGCGGATCTCAGTCCCTACCCACCGGACTTGGGCAATGGAAGCACATCTTCGTGTGGTGGTCTCATACCCCCCTTGCTGCCAGTCTTCCCAAGCGAGTTCGGATCCGAGCTCTGAGCTCTGCACACTCCGCCAACTGACAGAGCCAGTCGCGGTCGGGTTAATATAATAGTCCCACTTTCCTGCGGTCATCTGATAAAGGTGGTCCATCATCTGAGCATCCTCCCGATTGTCCACCGTTTCTGTATATCGCGGGCCCTGATACGGGTCGAGAGGCTGGGTGACCCGTACCTCCCCATCCTCAAAGATCATCAGCTCCTTCTTAAGGTCGATGATGGCATAATTCTCAAAAGCCCAATCAATGCCGAGTAAGGCGGGATAGGGATCCTTGTCGCCCATGATATCAATAACCTCAAAATCGGTGTATGTCTTCACCCCCGCAATGTCGACCTCGACACCCTCGAGCCGGCCGATTGGCAGAATGCAGTACTGGTTCGCCATCTTGAGTTGGATTGGTGAGTAGGCTAGCCGTGGCCTTCCAAGAGCCTCCCATGTCTTCCGTGGCAGAATGTTGACGTCGGACCCCAAGTCCAACATGGTGTTGCTGATTTGGAATCCCGCGACCTGCGTGTTAAGCCGGAATTCTTTGCCTGTTCGTTGCTTGTTTCGTTTCATGCGCTGCACGTATTGAGGGCCAGCGTCCGCCGGGTCTCTAAGTCCTGTGCGCCCCTGCAGTGCTCCTTCCAAAGCATGCTTGAACTGCTGCCGCAGCGCAGCATTGTCAACAATCCTGAGGAATAGCCGAAGCCAATCCTCGACCTCAGTACCTGCGACGTTCTGTGCACCAGATTCCAGCAACACGGGCTCCTCCAAGCCTCCCTCGTTCCGCAACTGGGCGAACGCCTCAACTGCCTCCTGGAAATACTTCTTTTGGACTTCGGGCCTGATCAACTTCTTCTTTTATGCCGGCCGAACCACTCGTGCTGGCTCCTTCCCCTGGGAATCCTCTCCAGTCTTTTTTCTGCCCCTCGTCACGATCGCGACGTTCTGCAAGTCTGGGGTTGCGGTCCCTCGCGGCTCTGAGTTTATCATATTCGCTCCCCTCTGCCTCGCCCGTTCTTCCCACTTTTTGATGAGCTCCGGACAGTCCTCTGTAGCGTGGGCGTTGACCCGACACTGGGAACACCAGGGTTGTCACGCGAGGGGACATTCTTGAGCCACGTGACCCTCCTGGTCACAGTTGTAACATTTTACCGGACCGCGTCCACCTGTGCGGCCTCCCCGCATGCCGTCGCCTCTTCCCCTTGGAGCCTCGTTCACCCTGTAGGAGGGACGATCCAATCGATCCGCAAGTGCGTCGAGCGCCCTGCACTGCTCGGTGTTGTGAGTCGTGGAAACACAAAACTCACAGTACACATTGTTCGGGACCGTGGAGTACTTCTGTAATATCGGGCACATCCGAGGAGGATGCCCCAGCATCCGACAAATCTCGCAGTATTCTGTGGTGGAAGAACCCTGTTGAGGTGGGAACCCCGCGTAAGTCTGTTGCGGTTGGTAGACTCCCTGTGGGTTCATTGCCGCGCCGCCGCCAGGCGGTAGACCTCCCTGGATTGCTGCGACCGAGGGTCCTGCTCCTGCGCCACGCAACCGAGGACACTCGGTTGCGACGTGGCCCTCGACCAGGCAATGAATACACCAAACATTCGGTCACGCTGGTCTCACTGGCTGAAGCTCCTTGAGCTTTTCAGTCAAGCTGGCAATCTGGTGTTGCAACCCTATCAAAGAAGGATCTTGCGGGGCCGGCCCCCCCGATATTCCTGGGGGTAGCCCGCCATGGCTTCAATCTTCATGGCCTGCTCCAAAGCGTCCTGCAGATTATCAATCTTCTGCTGAGTGAGAGGGTTCGTGTCAAGGGAAGCAGAGCCTTGATGAACCAGTCCCTCTGGTGGTTTGGATCGATCGGGTAGCTGAGTTTCCCGATCGCGTCCTTGAATCGCTGCATCAACTCCCACGCGGTCTCACCTTCCTTCTGCTTAATTTCCCACAGCTCTGACAGGCCCTGCTGGTCTGTCTGGGGAAGCTTGAATTCGCGGACAAAATCCCGCTTCACGTCCGCAATTATGGGGTTAGGATGAGCCTCGGACCACTTGATAAACCATCGCAGAGCCCTCTCTCTGAGCGTGGTTTGGAATTCTATTAACTTCCCTGCATCTGGCATCTGGCGAGCCCTCCAGATGGCTTCGCACAGATACCAGTGTTGCTCTACATCATCATTGCCCCGGCCAGAAAACTCTGGATACCAGGTGAAAGATCCAGCCATGTGTGCTTGCGGAGAATTGACCAGGATGAATCCTCCAGGTCCTGGTTGCGTAACGGTCCCACTAGGAAAAATACCACTACTAGTAACGCTGTTGTTACCAGATGTTACTGACACTGATGAACTATTGTATGACTGACTCAATGCTTGTAACTGAATAAAAATATTACTTAAAGGTTGATACAGTACCAGGGGAAGGTCGGGATCCTGGCCATGCAGAAGGTGGGAAGTAGGGCTGCCTGGAGGGGTGGGTGTCGTCTGATCTTGAAACATCCGCTGCATCACTCCGTGCCATTCGTCATCGGAACTGTCTTCGGGCTGCATCTTTCCATTATCTTCGCTAGTCATTATCTCTCTTTCTCGCGTCGCTGGGCTCCCATGCACCCACTGTACTTCCACCGCTGTCCCGTCTTCTTCCCGGGTATCCAAACCCATAGTTCTTGTCCTCTGAGGTGCCTCCTTCTGATTTTTCCTCTCGATCTCCCTTCTCTTCAAATCTCGCATTACCCTTCTTCGCCACCTATCGGCGATCTGTGCCCGCCGATGCGCACATCGCTCCCGCAACTTGCATGCGTCCTCAACATCCATTCCCCGCTCCCCACTTTCACATTCTACACAGCATCGGTCCCCTCAACCCTTCCCCCAGTACGGGTGGTTTACGCTTCCATACTCGTTTTGTGGAATTCAATCAGCCCCTCATCCACCATCAGAGCTTTGATCCACAACGGAATCTCCTTCAGCAGCTACCCTCTTAGCCCTGAGTGGAAAACAGCCTCGGCTTTCGAGAAGGATTGGTAGCACTAGCAGAAAAATCCACAGTGTATCCTTCCAACGTGGTCCTTACCCAAAAATCCACCGCGCGGGTCAGTTCAGTGTCCACCCGGTGCAGTGCCACCATATCTTCGTGCGCCCACCTGTGGTTTATCTTCCGCAAGCCTTCTTGGGGCACCGTCGCTCGTAACCTCCGCAACCAATTGTACAGGTCCGTAGGGAACCTCCCCCAAAAAATTTCGTACGTATCGCTGGCTGAGTCAGAGAAAAGAACAAGCTCCTTGATCGCCGCCTCCTTTTTCTTGGTCAGCTCTGCTTGCTGAGCAATGAACTGGTCAAGATGATCATCCCACCATCGCTGTATCTCTCCTTCAAAAATCCTCGATACCATGATCTAGGTCCCCTCAGAACATGCAGGTCCCGGCAACGGAACCATTTGTTGGCGAGAAGTCAGGTCTCGCGGACAAGACCCAGGTTCAGGAGTTGTGGCCAACAAAGGGGTCCGATGTAGTCTAGGAACACGCCGGCATTTTCACCCTGCTCCGGGGAGCAGTGAGTCTCACCCGAGGCGTGCCGCAACCACATGCAGAAGGGGATGAGATCAATGGCAAGGAAAAAATTCGCAACTCATGAAGGACAGTGCATCGATTACATATACAGAGTTATATATGCAAGATCACTTAATAAGCATTCAGACATTTGCAAATAAAATTTTAAACCAGCATAAACACGTTACAGGCACGTAAACATCTTATTGAGACAACAAACTTCCATTGTATTAATCTCTTGGCCAAACACATGATTACATGGCATTCTCAATGATAGCTTACAAATCTGATACAGATGGATTTCGGAACAGAAAGTTAGAATAGAGAAGATGAGGAACCCTAGGAAGGTCATGCATGATTCTTCCACCGTTGCTTTGTGCGTCTTCCCCTGTCACGAGCCTCGCAACCTCTTCCGCATCTCCCTCTTTTCAGCCGGGTGACTGTTATTTATTCTCCCGCTCTCGCGACTATCATTTCCTCTGTGTCTTTTCTTCAGCTTCTCCCAGCTTCTCTCCTGTTATCTGTGTGTTCCACTTTTTGTCTTCTGCTGTGTGTTTTCTTCATCTGTACTTGTGCCTGTTCTATCTCCAGCTATCGCATGCTTCCGCGCCACCTTGATAGCTCCGCTACTCCTGGTGGTTGCGACACGGTCGCGATTGCCATGTGTCTTCATGCCGCAACTCAAAAGGTCAACATCCAAAATGTTCTAACCAAGATTTCAAAAATAATAAAAAACAAGGGCCCCAACAATCAGGAAGAACTGGATGATTATTGCAAACAAATTACTGATTTTATGCAAGCAGAGTTGCATAAAAAATATGATTTGAGGTCAAAAAAGAGGTTGAGAACTCAGTATGATGAAGGAGAGGAATCGGAATCAGTACCTACTTAAATGGGGACTCCACTACAAAAGAATCCTGTTAAAAAAATCAAATAATGGGAAACAGCCCATGAATCAAGAAAAAGAGAAAGAGAAGCAACAAGTTGAAGCTCCTCAAATAAAATCTAATGACCCAAATATTTTGGAGAAAATTGTTACTATTCCTGATCAACATGCAAATTCAAATAAAAACCAAGAAGAACCTAAAAAGTTAACAAAACAAAATCAAACTTTCAGCTTGTCTAAAGAATTAGAAAAAGTAAAGATTCAAGTGCCACTTCTTGAGTTGGTCAAAACACCTGGTTATAAGAAAGAAATTGCAGAGTTTATTAATTTATCTCAGTCTAATGAGGTGGGTGATATAGTGAATCTACAAGAAGAGAAACCAGTGGTTACTTTTGGACCTCATGTTGAAGAGGTAGATTCTTCTGTTCCACCTTTTTATATATCAGTTCTATTGCATGATTTCATTTTACATAATTGTATGCTAGATTCTAGAGAATCACATAATCTAATGCCACTGTCTGTGATGAAAGAATTGAATTTACAAATCACCAAACCATATAGAGACCTTTATTCCTTTGATTCAAAAAGGGTGAAGTGTGTGGGTCTTATCAAGGATATGGTTGTTTCCTTGGCTCAAATTCCAGCTAAGAGTATTATGATGGATGTGGTAGTAGCAGATATCCCAGCCAGATTTGGTATGTTGTTGTCTAGATCTTGGGGGACAAAGCTTGGAGGAGTTTTGAAATTGGATTTCACATATGCTAGCATTCCTATTTTTAATGGGGAGGAAAGGAGGTTATACAGAGAAACTAGATTCTTGAACACTACTACCAAGAAAGATGCAGGTAATTCCCCCATTTATGGCCAAGAGAAGGAGGATCTCTCTTGTTTCATGCTGCATGAAGATGCAGAATTTTCTGAAGATTCACAAAAGTAGCTCGCTTCAGCCAATGTACATAAAGAGCTATGTTCAAATAAAATTTGGAAGTGTTATTTTGATGGTGCATACTCTAAGGAGGGCACTGGAGTCGGATTCATATTTATATCTCCTGAAGGTAACTTTTTACCTTTTTCCTTCAAATTGGAATTTGAATCTACTAACAATGTGGCTGAATATGAAGCATTGATTCTAAGTTTGCAGACAGCTAAACAGATGGGAATTCAATTTTTATCTGTTTTTGGTGACTCTGAATTAATCATAAGACAAATTAAGAATTGGTGCTAGACTAAACATCCCAGATTGATATCTTATAGAAATGAGGTGTTGGATTTAGTTGAGAATTATTTTGAGGTTTTTAATTTACAGTTTATTCCAAGAGAAGAGAACAGAATGACAGATTCATTGGCAGTTGCAGCTAGCACATTTAAACCACCAATTAATCTAAGATTGAGACATGAAATTGAATTGAGATACATGCCTTCAATCCCTGATAATGTAAAACATTGGCAGGTTTTTGAGGATGATGAACAAATTAATCAGTTTTTAACAATGATTGGAAGTTTTGAAGATAGTCAGATTGATTTAGAAGTTGATGAAAGTGGTCAAAGTGATATGTCCAAAAATCTGAAACATTCAATTGGTGGTCAGAAGATAATTCAATTGAAATATAATACTTTTCCCAGAGGCCTAGTACCTCTTGAAAGATTGTTTGATGCTAATGATGTGTCAATGAACTAGAAAAAAGAATCCCAAGATGAAGAAATGGAGGACTGCAATTTAGGGACTCAACATGAGCCTAAATTAGTCAGATTGTTTAGAGGAGTTCCTAAGGAGTACAAAGAAAGGTATGTAAATATTTTTAAACAATTCATGGACGTATTTGCATGGTCATATGAAGATTTGAAAAATTATGATTTGTATATTATTCAACATAAAATACCACTGAAAGATGGGGTTAAACCACACAAGCAAAAACTCAGACAAATTGCTGGCTCCAATTGAACAAGAGGTGGAAAAAATTTTGCAAGAAAAAATCATAGTTCCACTAAGATATTCAGATTGGGTTTCGAATCTGGTACCAGTCAAGAAGAAAAATGGAGAGATAATATTATGTGTGGATTTCAGAAATTTGATCAGAGCTTCCTTAAAAGACAACTATCCTTTACCCAAGATGGATTTTGTTCTGCAAAAAGTAAATGGAGCATTCAGGTTATCCATGGTTGATGGTTTTTCTGGGTATAATCAGGTGGATGTGGAGGAGGAAGATCAAAAGAATACTGCTTTCACCACACCTTGGGGAACATTCATGTATGCCAGGATGCCATTTTGCCTCGTGAATGCAGGAGAAACTTTCCAAAGAGCAATGGATATTTCTTTTGTGGGTGATAAATTTGTAGTTATTTATCTTGATGATGTTACTATTTTTTCAGGTCCTGATGATGAACACTTAGAACACTTGAAGAAAGCTTTCTTGAAATGCAGAAAATTTGGATTATCATTAAATCCCAATAAATCATTGTTTGCTTTAGAAGAAGGTAAGTTGTTGGGTCACATAGTTTCAAAACAAGGAGTAAAGATTGACCCTATAAGGGTTGAAGCTATACAGGCAATTCCACTGCCTAGAAGTAAAAAAGATATCCAAAGGTTTCTAGGAAAAATCAATTTTCTGAGAAGATTTGTTCCAAATTATGCTGAAATTGTCAGGAGAATAATAGATATGTTAAAAAATAATGCTGAAGTAAAATGGGACAAAGATGCAAGAGAATCATTTGGTAGAATTAAAGAAGCTCTCCAAGAAGCTCCTGTCTTAATCAATCCAAATTACTTAAAACCTTTTCAGGTCTTCTCATTTGCAACATCTTCTACTATTGTTGTTGTATTATTACAAAAAAATGAAGAAGGTAGTGAACAACTTGTAGCCTTTTTCAGCAAAGTCCTTAGAGATGCAGAGCTAAAGTATAATATCCTAGAGAAGCAGGTATATGCTTTAGTAAAATCATTAGAGGCTTTCAGAACTTATATACTTCATTCTCAAATAGTAGCATATGTGGCTAATTCTGTTGGAAAGGATGTGCTAGTACAGAGTGATATGGAAGGAAAAAGAGGAAAATGGATTGCCAAAATCCAGGAATATGACTTGGATATCAAACCAACAAAGCTAGTCAAAGGACAGGGACTAGCCAAATTTCCAAAAAAATCTAATTTCCAAGCTTTGGGAATTAGTTTACTTTCGCCTGTAGATGAAGTAACTGAAGAAACAGATCAGATTAAGACAAAGTCAACAATTAAGTAAAAATTTCTCTGTTCAGGCTGGTATAAGGATATCATTCATTATCTCTGTTTCTTTTCTTGTCCTCCTTCAATAAACAAACCTAAGTACAGAGCTCTGAAAATTAAAGCTCAACCTTATGTTATAATTGAAGCTAAGTTGTATTGGAAAGATCTTGCTGGTGTATTGCTGTTATGTTTGACAGAAGATGAAACCATGGAGGTGATTAGAGAATATCATGAATGCTTGTGTGGAGGTCACTATAGCTAGAAAGTAACTGCTCATAATATTCTTAAATCAGGTTTTTATTGGCCCTCTTTATTTGCTGATGTATACAAAACTTTTAGAAGTTGCCAAAAATGCCAATTGTTTGCAGAAAAGAAAATGTTAGCTCCTTTACCACTTCTTCTTGTATTTATTGAAGAACCTTTCAGACAATGGGGATTGGATTTCATTGGAGAGATTAATCCACCATCAAGTGGGAAGTTTAAGTGGATTCTAACTGCTACTAATTATTTTACAAAATGGGTAGAGGCAATTCCTACTAGAAAGGCAAATGATTTGGTTGTGATGAAGTTTTTGGAGGAGAATATTTTCAGCAAATTTGGATGTCCAGTAAAGATTGTAACAGACAATGCTCAGGTTTTCAATTCAAGCAGATTCATAAATTTCTGTTAGACTTATAATGTAATATTATCCCATTCTACAGCATATCATCCTCAAGGAAATGGATTATCAGAATTATCTAATAAAACATTGGTGAAAATATTGAAGAAAACAATCAATGAGAACCAAAAGGATTGGGATTCAAAGTTGATTTTTGCTTTATGGGCAGTAAGGATGACTACTAAAATATCCACTGGTAAGTCTCCATATGAATTGGTATATGGTGCTCAAGCTCTGTTTCCCACTCAGCTAGCAAGACCAGTAATTTCTTTTCTTCAAGACTCTCAAGAGGAACCTAATTCCTTGATCAAAAGACTAAACCAAGTGATAGAATTAAATGAAAGCAGAAATAAAGTCAGAGACAATTTGATCATTTATCAGGAGAAAATGAAATCTATTTTTGATAGAAAGGTAAGAGAAATCATGTTTCAGATTGGAGATCTGGTATTAAGATGGGATACCAGGAGGGAAGAGAAAGGAGAACATGGTAAATTTGATCCTTTATGGTATGGTCCTTATAAAATATCTAAAGTCAGATCAAATAACACTTTCATGCTGGAAAATATTGATGGAGAAACAATAGATTTGCCTGTAAATGGGCAGTATCTGAAACATTATTTCCAGCACTAAAGGCAGTTATTTTACTATTGTACATATTTAGTTTCCTCTCACTGTAAATTTCTCATCAAGCAATTTTTGACTCCATGCCTGAAGTGAAGGCACTGATCTGCGGGTTCTTAGTGTTTCATGGCAAAACACTATCCCCAGGTGGAGCCAGATGTTGTGGATCATATTCGTATCCTTTTATTTTCCAAATATTTGAAAAAATAAAAATATAAAATGTGGGAAAATATGTTAAAGTATTGAAGTCTTATACTTTAGCATGAAAAAATATTTATGTTCATCAAAGTTTAAGTTTAAGTTTAAATGTTTAAACTTTATAATTGTGGGTCCGATATTAAATGATTAAACAGTGATTGGTTTGAATGGCGGAAAATGCCGATCATTAAAATATTTATCAAAAATCCCAACCTGCGGGCACAACTAGCACGCCGGATACCATGAGGAGTGCCTCCGCAGTTGACCAGGTTGACTGTGGGGACAACGAAGATCAATGACAGAGATTGAATGCGAGGGCACCAGCTAAAGTTTTCCTCCGTACCCCGAGAGCCTCCGCAGTGATGTAAGACGCTGATTTGGTCACAACTGTCTTCCACGTCAAGAAGAGTTAACGGCTTGCTAGCGCGCCTTGTCAGCGTTTAATTAAACTTGCGCCACCTATTTAAAGAATTTTTTGTCTCTTTTTCAAAATTACTTGTGAATCGCTGCACTGCACCCTGTTTTAGCTTTCCTCCACCTAAAAAATTTAACCACCCTGTAAACTGTTTTCCAAGTAAACTTTTAACCATGGCTAAACGGTCATCCATATCAGGTTCAACCAGCCATACCCCTCTCATGGATACTGAGAGGGATATTCAAGATACCCTCTGTTCAGTAATTCACCTCCCCTTTTACCAGCAAGTTATCTTGAATGCTAATGCCTCCCCTGTGTATTCTACCATGGTCAAGTCAGGAGTCTTGTCTGTATGCATTCTTAAAACCCACCTTTTCCCTGAATTAATCTATTGGTTGGTATCCGTTATGTATCCAGGGAAATTTTTTGTCATGAATTCCTAAGGAGAGAATGTTCTGTAGGTGTCTACCCTATTAATCAGCCAAGCCCTTTGCTATCCTGATTCAGAGTCATCCATTCAATTTTTTGACGATTCACTGGTTCAATATTATGATAATCTTGCAGGAGAAGAATTCAATCAGTTCATGTTTCATTTGAAGCCTAACATGAAGCAGTTTCAGCCAGATTGCAAGGAGTTTGATATGGGGGTTTTTGATGCTGAGACTCATCCAGTATTGAATCATATTGCAAAAATTATGGGTAAGGATGATGATAATACAGTGGATAAATCAGTTCTAGGGATGTTTTCCATGATGATGAGGCTAGGAATGGTGCTGGATATTCCATCATATTGGCAGGAAGCAGTCAACTCACAGCTGATGAGCCTTTCATTAACAGGTTCCTTTAAATTTCCCTCATTAATTGTATATTTGTTCTTATACCAAAATGTGGAAGAATTCATGCATTTAGGTCTAAATATTATGGATGCAAATAAAATAAGACAATCAGTGATATTCTGGACGAATGTAGTTAGAAGGGAGAAAAATGAGGTTGGGTTGTTTCATTTTGCTAGTTATTACATGCCAACTGCATACAAAATATTGAATGGAAGTCCTCCTCCCTATTTCTTACCTAAAGCTCAGGAGTTTCTGCATTTAGGAAACAATTGTAAATATGGAGACTAATTTGTTTTTGAGGAATATTCTGAAATAAGGCTATATGGAGCAAGTGTTGAGCCTTACAGACTCCCAAATTTTGTACCAATGAGGCTTTTTGCTTTAGAATTCATTAGACAAAGTCTAAATGTTGATCAGGTTCATTTCGTGCCTATGAAGAAAGGACACATGTATAATTTACCCATGGTTGTAGGCCCTTTCATAGTAAATATGAGACAGGCATTTGATGAAGTAACAAAAATGTTAGATGACATGCAGATGTTATTAGGAGAAAGTTGGGCTTATGACCCATATAATGTTATTTCAAATAGAAGGATTGAGAATGGTATTCTGCTTTCATTCATGAAAGTAGGCCAGAAGAAGAGAAGATAGCATGTAAAGATGTGAAGAACTCAGTAGATGCTATCATTCAAACTCCTATTATAGCAGAGAAAATAGCTAAAAGAACCAAGGAAATGGTGATTGATCTAGATGATGAGGAGTAGGGAGCCATGAAGAGAACAAAACTTACTGAAGAGCTTGCATCTACTGCTCTTGGTTTCCTGCCTCACCCAGGAATCATTAAGCTTCTCATGAATAGGTGCCCTTGATTAAATAGATGATTTCACAAATTGAAGAAAGAAATCAGAGGATGAAGGCCAGCATGGAGGCCCAAGCTGAACATCAAGTCACTACTGAACAAACAAGATTGTTAACTGTAATGGATCTTGAAAAAGATCAGTTTAGAATTTCCCTCTCACATCCTACAGATATGTCAATTGGTTCTTCCAGCAATTTCAACACTATTAATGTGACTGTGGATGTAAAGAAGATTTCACTAATAGATAAAATGAACTTGCATATGCAAACAGGTAAATTGATTGTAAATGACCTCACAAGGACTAATGCAATGACAATAAAGGTAGAGAATATGTTGGGTAAAGTAATTAAACAATTGAAGTTAGAAAAGGCTAACTCAAGAGCCTTAACAGTTCAAAATGAAGAATTGAAGAAGATTATTATAAAAAATGGAGTAGACCCCAGTGATAAGACTGTTGTGTAGAAACTCATGCAAAGTGCTGAGGTACAGATATCTACATAAAGGAAGAAGTTAAAGTTACCTACTGGAGAACATTCAATGGCTACAAAAGTTGCAGAGGTAGAGAAGGAAAAGGAAAAGTTATTGCAGCAACTCATGCAAAAAGATGAAGAACTATCCAAAATAAAGCAGACTGCAATTTCATTGCAAAATCATATCGATAATCATAACTATACTTTTGTTTTTCCTACATGTGATTAAGACCCTAAAGCACAATTTTTTCAACTAAATAATGAGTTGCAGATGGTTGAGAGAGATAGAAAGAAGGCTCAAACAAATATGGAGACTACAACAAAATTGATGAAATTCATAGAAAATGAAGCTGACAAATACAAAATGGATTTTCAAAATGTTGAAGCTGAGATTAAAAATCTCAAAGAAAGAATGAAAGGAAATCTTTCACTAATTCAAGCTAAAGATATCATTTGGACTGATATCATTTTAGAAATGAAATCCAATTGGTGCTTCCTAATGATAATTGCAAAAGAGAAAAGCCTTATTTTATAATGTGAAGAACCAATCATGTCTGATAAGAAAAAATGAATTAATAGAGCCACTTGGGCTAGAAGATTTATTGATTTTATTAATTCCAAGTTAGATCAGGAGTTAGAGGAGAATGATATGCAGGACATAATGTTATATGCAGTGGAAATTAATAAAATGATTGTGAGGAATGATCTCAGAAAGGCTGCACAAAAAAAACTAATGGAAATCAAAGAAGCAGTAAGTCAATTTGATAAATCTTTTGATAAAATGACAAGAGTAGGCTTGCCATCATGTTGGGGAGTTGAAGGAAATCTTTTTCCATGGAGCTCTTATGAGAATTTACTGGTGATGACAAAAAGCAAGGTTGATAACAGGCATGAAAAGACTAAGGTGCTTAAAGGAGATATAATGGTCAACTTCTTACAGAGACATTTTCAACTCTTGTGGATAGTAAAAAATATTTTCTCAGAAATACCTTCTTATGATCGAATTAATGCATTTAGATTGGAATATCACAATCTGACACATTCACCCAGGATGAAGGTAGAAATATGGAAAAGTGCAGAGCTTGGACAATTGACCTGCAAAAAGGATCAGCAACAAAGAAAGACAAATCAGTTGACCAAGGAAAAGAAGCCACATCATTAGCAATTCCTATAGATTAGGATATTTATTTTATGTTATTTTATGAAGACAATGTAATTGTAACAAGACATTCTCAAGGAATGTAATAGACAGCCTTCGAAATCTTAAAGTAGTTTTGGAAGTTAGGATTGGTTACAGCAGTTCCGAACTACTTTTAACTGTATTTAATGTAATTTTCAAGAGGAGGAAAGGTTCTGAGTTTTGGACCTTCAGACAAATATTTTTGTACTCAGAGATTCAAAGATTAATGAATGAGAAAGCAAGTTTCTGGCACTTTGTTTATGTTGAAATGTATTCAAGTTTTGATTATGTATTTTCTATCTATGAATAAAACAAGGTTATGAGCAGCAGGTCTCTTTTTACTTCTGTGTATAAGAGTTAAAAACCTTAATTGGCACTCCTTTGTTTTAACTATTTCTTTCATAAATTTATTTTGGGGTTTGGGATGATATTTCTGTATAAAACAACATATCAGTTTGGACTTCTTCTTACACTTTCTTCCAGTAATTTCATTCAACATAAAAAAATGGTAGCATTGTGAAACATTCATCATATTTGAAATTTAAGGGTTTGATTATAAATACTTGAGGGTTTATAAAACAAAGACAATAAAATTTGTGACATAATCATTAAAATGTCTTAAGCATTGATTCCTTATCACAACTAAGGGATTGTCTCTTAAGGTACAACATGTTCTTTCAAAGTTATATAATTTTCTAACTTCTTCAATTGCTCATTTAATCTATTTTCTCTTTGTTCTTCATTCTTAGCCATTATTTTAGCAAGTTTCTTTTCATCTTCAAGACTTTTAATCTGTTCCTTAAGTTTATTAATCTCAGTGGTCTGAATAGACATGTCCTGCATAGCTTTTACTAACTTGCTTGCTTTATTTGAATGCTATGATGCTATTGTTGAAAACTGTATTGCTGAAGTTGTTGATGAAGTGACAGGCAATGCTGCAGCCATGGGGACTGTAGGAGCCAGTGATTTTGCTAGTGTAGAAGGTACAGCAGTACGAACTACAGGAATGAAAATGATTGGGACTGTTTATTTGTTGGCTTCTTTCCCCTGGACCAACTTGTCCATTTCAATCTCCATTTCCTTTATCTGAGTAGTCAATTTTAAAATGAGACTCATCATCTCATCTTTCTAATTTGTATCATGTAATACTTCCTTTGCTTGAGGATGCTTTGTAGGGGGCAGCTTTAGTTTCTTATTCAATGAAGAAATGTCTACATTTTTCTTCTTTATCAATTCCTCTGAAACTTTAACATTTTTAGGATCATATCCTACTTCAATCACTAATTCATCCAAAGATTTAGTTCTAGTGTCTTTTGCCTGTGAAGACGATTTCTCCAATTTGAGATGATCTCTTATATTTACAAGTGTGTTTTGCAGTTTCTATGCACTCATGGCCTTGGTGGCCATTGTAGAATAAATCATCTCCCCTACCTTCTTATGAAACTCAATTTGGTCCAGAGGATGAATATCCTGGACTGGAACTTCAAAATCTATCTTTTTGTAATCAGAAGATGACTTAGGAGTTTGAACTGTGGGCTGAAGAGATGTCATCTGCATCTTTTTATTCTTCTAGTCAAAAGTAGAAAGTAGCCTATTCTGGATGCCAGGATTTTGTTTTAGATACTGAGAATATACTTTTGTTTTAATTTATTCATTTTTGTCTTTGATTTCTTTGTATCTTTCTTTAATATCCATCTCCTTTTCTTCTAGTTTTTTGGACGAGGAAACTTCAATACTATGTTGCTTCTGAATAAGCTGAATATTTGAAGTTGTAGGCTGCTGTTCTTCTTCAATTATTGTAGGAGGTGCATTGTCCTTTGCTGCTGTTTCTGTATCAATCACCTCTATTGTTTCCATTTCTTTATTGGCAGGATTTAACTTTGGCTTTTTATTGTACCTCAATTTAAATTTAGTTTCATTTGTAGTCTCTATAGTATATGATCCTTCCTCCCTACTTCTCTTTGAATTCTTGTCTTCTTGAGCTGGAGTCTGTAAATTTTGATTAGTCTCACCTTGCTTTTCTGCCTCTATCAAGGTGTTCTCCAACCATTCAAACTAGTTGGAGAATTTTTCAATATTCGGTTTCTTTTAATGTAAATAAGGAGTTAGTTTGAACTTAACTCTCATTTTACTTATGAATCCTAGGGGATCATAATACCACATAGAACTATGACTAAATTTAAATTCCTGCAAATGCTTTTTAGCCTCTGGACATGCATCTCTATTGTTATAGATAAAAGGGCCAACCTGATTTTTCAATTTGAACTGTGTCTTTTTCTTTGCTGCCGAGAAATTGATTGCATCTGAATTAAGAATCTGCCTTATGTATTCAAGGGCAAAAAACCTCATAGGGAGGTATTTAGTCAGTTTATATGGAACAAGACTTGATCCATATACTCTTATTCCAGTATGATTTTGGTACAAGTACCAATCTCTTATTCTATTGTGCTCTGAAAACTATAGGACCTTCTTAATCTCTTCACTAATTCTAGGTTGCCTACTGCTCTTCAACAAATTGACCATTGGATGAATGAAGGAACCAATAAAATTTGTGTATGTGAATTCAATGGATTCTTTCCTTATCAAGGAAGTCCAAAATATGACTGATTGTGGGTTTCCTTCAACATCAAGATTTTGAAAGTTGATGGGAAACTTCTCAAACTGAAAGTATAGAAACATGTGAAATAGAAATGAGGAGTACTTGAAAACACCTTCAAAAGGAATTTTGACCAACTACTCATGGATATTGTCAGCAAGATATTGAAAAAAATTAAAAATGGTAGCAGGAGGTTGACCAGGCGTAAAAGTGGACACAAATCCTAGTACTGCAACATCAACATGTTCATCTGTGAAATAACCAAGGATAAAAGACACCATGGAGATGATATGTCTTGTCCTTTCAGAGAATTTTGTAGAAAGGTATAGGGGATTTATCTTGGGAATTTCTATAGAAGAAGGCATGAAGGTCTGGAATATCTGGAACCTCTTAGGGAAGTCTAGATTCATGTATAACTGAACGAGAGTTTTAATGGACAAAGGAAATTCATCTGACATGGATTGGATCTGAAGCATTTGGTTAATTGAATTTTATGTAATAGTAAACAAGAATTTTTTTTCAGAGTTCAATATGGCTCTCTGATCAGGGAAATAACAGGACTGGTAGAGTCTAATTACTTCTGGGCACTGGTAGGTCTATGGAACAACATATTTTGGCCAGATGAAAACTTCATTAGCATGATCTATGGATTTTTCTTGGCTCCAGCAGTGAAGCTCAGGAAGGTTGAATTCTGTGATTGTATCAGTAATCTTGAAGTCTGTGTTAGCTAATGGAATGTGGTCTATATCTACAACAGGGTGTTGTAGAGAATTGATAGGTACAATGTTTTTGGAAGCCATTTCTTTTCTTGATTTATCAATTTTATTACTCTTTGAACTTAGAAAAACTGAGTTAGGCCTGTAGGAGCACTTCAGAAAGATTTATAATAGTTTTGTAGAAGGAATAAGGATGAAATAGGGGTTTATCCTATGGTATGCAAAGGTATAACTAGCTCAATTGATCAAACTGTGTTTTCTGTAACAAAAGGTAATTTCTGAGCTTCAAATTTCTGCAAATAGATGCCTAGGGTATATATGAAAGGATTGGAAGGCAAGGAGGCCTTTTTCAAGCGTACAAAGGCTTAAATTAATCAGACTTTGTGATGTATAATGGTGTAAGGCTTTAGAATCTATGAAAGGATTGCTTAGGGTTTACAGAACAAAGGATTTAGGAAGCAATAGGGTTTTCTTTAGGTTTAAAGGCTCCTAAATGATTCGATTAACTGTATTACTTCTTTAGATCAAGGAATAGGTCTTTTCTTGTGAAGAATACCTAGAAAAACAAATATTTGGTATGTGCAAAAGGTTTATGGGGTTGCAGAAAGCTTTCAGAAGCTCTGCTGGTCTTTACTATCACTTGGATGACTTCTGCAATGATTGTAGCGGCAGATGGTTGGATTTTTGTTTCAATTTGGCTTAAGAATGGAGTCGGAAACAATTTTTTCAGTATAAATAGCTTTATACGTGTGAAAATGGTAACAGAAAGGATGAAAAGGCACAATTGGGCAGTTATATTCATTTTTAAACAAATAGTGAATGCATTAATGGGTGGTCGTTTCAAACGGACGGGTGGTTTGGACGCGCGGGGGGGGGGGGGGGGGCGGGGCGGTGTGAACTGCTCAGTAGTTTTCGCAGGCTCGAGAGGTGGTTACTATTAATGTTTTGAATGATGTGATCGAATGAAGTTTAGACACGTAGCAGGGAGGATAACCTTGCAAACCTCACTTTTTGCAAGGTTTGGGGTGTGTTAACTATCGCGCCATCGAATGTGCGACAGGAGATAATTATGGTCGGATCTGGTGAGTGAAAGGCGGATGGCTAGGATGATGCGATGGATTTATAGGATTGTAAAAGGCGTGGGGCCCGATACATATTACATGCGGTAGGTTTATATGTATTGGTCGGAGTTTTATAATATAACCAATGGGATGCGGGTAAGTGTAATGTTATAACCAGCGGGGATAATATATAGTGGGACCGGGACTATATAACATGTGGGGATTTAAAACCATAGGTTTAAATAAAAACGTGGGTTGGGAATGATATATAAAGGATTTAATTAATAAAGGGAGTTAATATATTAGGTTAGTGTGTTAATAATGAAATGTGATGTGTGATGTCAAATACACTAAGAATAGTGTAAAACATGATATCGGGGATAGATTTCTTCATAGTGGGTCCCAATATAACATTTTAGCATTTATACTTGGGATAAAAGCATTTTTTGGGTTTTTAGGTATTTTTGTATAAAATGGGAATTAGCTAAAGGGTTTCACTTTTCTTAAGTAAAATGTGTTTTTCACTTAGGAAAAGGGCTTTTGCAAGGGGGAAAGGGGAAAAGGGAAAAATTAAGGGGGACAAGGTATTTTTTACAAGGGAAATAATTTTTGAAGGGAAATTAGTAAATGAAATGACCACTTTTATGATTTCCATGCTTATGAAAACTGCTTTCTGCCTACCCATATGCTATCCTAAGATTTTTACTTCATTTTCATGGGTGCATTTGAGCTTGCAAACCCTTATTCATTTTTCTTTTAAACAGTAACCTAACTAATCCTGTCCTTATTTCTTCCAAGGGCTTAGATTAAACTATTGAGCTCCTTATTATTTTCTACCTAACTACTGATCTGCTAAGATTAAACGGTTTGGCTAGATATTTATTCTCTATTTAAAAATATGAAAGGTCAATTTTAGGAAGTTTGACCTTCATGGATTGTGGCATTTTAACAAGCTTCACACAATCTTTATTTTGTAGTGAAAGTAAATAGTAGTGGCATTTGGATTTGCATCACTTTCATGTTTTATTTTTATGTATTTTTGTTTGGGGTCAATTTTCATGTTCTTTTATGTATTTTTTCTTTCAAGTCCTTTTATTTTTCTTTTAGGACTTTTACCCTCTTTACATTTTTTGATTTTCTAATATGGGAAAACAATTTGCAGAAAGAAAAGTATGTACAGTTTTACAATAATAATCAAAGTCAATTCAAAATTATGAATCCTATTGTTATAGGACCCTAACAGCATGGATATTTAAATAATTTAATATTCGAAAGGCCCATTCTAAAACTGTCCATATTTTACCCATTTTTAATGGAGTAGTCTATAGATGCCACATTTTAACCTGGAATATGTGCCCATCAGAAAACCTTGGTTGCCTGTCAATGGAGAATTCAATGTCTTTTGCACGTTACCAAGTGATTTTGCCTGTACACTCTGTTGAGCGATGGAAAAGGTATGAATTTGCCATTTATTTCTTTATCTTTTTCCTTTAATCATAACTCCTTTGTATTCTAAAATGGTAATATATCGAAGAATTATAATGGAATTAAGGATATTAGTGATTATTTCAAATTAACTAAATATTGTCCTTTCTTCTATACAGAAAATAGAAGAAATGGGAAGCCACCATTCGGGAGGAAAGGAAAAAGAAGAAGTAACTATTGTCCCTTCAACAGGAAGCCATATCCAAACAAGAAGATCAAAATCGAAGCGCACAGTCAAAGAAAAGAAAGGAACAGTGCGACTTCAGTGCAAGAGGACAAAACAATAACTAGAGATAGAAGATAGAGCAAGTCCCTCTAGAGATAATACATTTCTTGTTTTGTCCGCCTGGCTGTTATAAAAGGACAACACTTGTAGAAATTAGAGAGCATGTATTATCATTATTCAGATTTCCTTTTATATTTTCACTTTGATCACCGAATCTCCTTGGTTAAAATAGAGTGCGATTTCCTGTGAAATTTGTTACATATGATTAATATATAATTCGATTGTCGTTCCATTATTTGATACTGGAGTAGCTCGGCGGTGCTTCACTAGCAGCTAAAGGCCAGACCTTGGTGGATCCACTTGCTATCTGTACCATTACTTTACAATTCAAGTCATGTAATGGTTTGCTTTAATGTTCATTTTCTCTAGTTGCATTACTTTATAGATTCCATGTTTGATAGCTTACTGTTTTAATATTTTATGGAATTGGTTTATTGCATAAGCTATGATTGAATCGCGTTGTTGTCCTTTCCACCATAACAAGATTATTATTCTTTGTAACTTGTATTGATATGATTTTCCAATATAAAGCTTCGCTATTCATTCTAGAATTTGTTGTTCATTTCCATTAAATAGCTTTGCTAATCATTTCTTTCCTGCAAGTATTTGGTTTTTCTTTGGAATATTATTGCAAAGAGCGTGTTTCTTCCATTTCCATTAGCAACATTATTTAACTCAGTTATCATTTCCAATTAGTTGCTTTAGTGTGGAGTGTAAGATCAACAACTATAAAGGACATTGGCTATCATTGTCTAAGTTCTCAGATTGAGGATATTTTTTATGTTTGATTTCATTTACATCAGTTGACAGAGGAAAGAGTTATTACTACTGCATCCTTGAATGATGATTGTTGAGTGAATAATTGAGTTTTAGAGCATTAAGTTTCATGTCATTGCAATTATATTCCATCTTCAAACATCCGTTTACTCATGTATTTGAAACATTGTACTGCAAATTGGAAAGCATTACTCTTAGATTAAATTTCCGCCTCAGAATGAGTACATTCTTGAGATAAAAAATCGTACCTGGATTGATAATTAATGTATGATAAATAGGATTTTAAAAAGACACATTTTATACCTCAACATTTTGGCGTCGTTGCCGGGGAGAGTGTAGCTATTTAGAAAGAGTGATATATATTTGATTTTCTCTGCTAAGGAAGAACTGGTATTAAAAACGGAAGGTAAGAACCTGCATAACGAACGAGGAACATGCTCCTTCACTTGCCCGCTTCATAGTAGAACTGCGTAGAAGTTTAAGGTAGGAATGAATGCTTGCGTTGTTTGAATGACTAGAAAATCTAAACAAAGCAAAATTCCTCCCAGACCTGAAAAACCTAAGGGACCGGTGACCCTTGGGAAAACAACCTTTATCGACAATATCATTAAGAAAGATGAATCTCAGCCATCAGTAGGCCATAGAAAAATTGCTTCTAGATAGCCTACTAGCTCCCTTCGGGCCACAGAATCACCATCTGTAGCTTTTGCTGAGGTGCATAGCCAAACAAAAGAGACTGAGCAATATTCTAAAGAAATTGATAATTCTCGCCCAATTTATTTACAAGAATGGAACTCTAGTAATCTCCGCGAAGGAGGAGGAGAAATAGGGGAAACAGAAGAACCAAGATCCCCTCTTGAATTAATCCAAACACTAAGCAGCCCAGATAAGGGAAGTGCTGTCAAAATCATCCAAAACAAAGCTGAAGAACCTGAGGAACCAAAATCCCCTCAGATAATATTTTAGCAAGGGACACTCATTATCCCAGACCAAGGAAGTGTTGTTAAGGTCATCCCTACTCCTTCTAGTCAGCCTAGGAATAATTCCCTAGAAATCCCAGAAGGATATTGGCACATATTTGATCAAATGGCCCAGAACCAGCAACCACCCCAAACTTCCACACTGCAATATCCCATTGTGGACACCACAATTAATACACCTATGAAGGCCATTCCTCTCTAGCATATTCCTACATTCCATGGCTTAAAATCGGAAGATCCAGGTGCATTTTTGTTTGAATTCGATGTATTATGCTGGGGGTATGACTATACCACCAATCCCCAAAAGCTAAAATTATTCCCCTCCACATTAAAAGGAGCAGCTCTACAATGGTTTATGGGGTTAGGTGGAGGTGTTATAAATGACTGGGATGAGATGAAAGATGCTTTTCTAAAGAAATATCAGGATTATTGTAGGTCCAGGGAATTAAAGGATGAAATATTTCAGATGACAGCAAAACCTAATGAAACATTGGAGGAATATGTAGAACGCTTTCAATACAACCTCCAAAGATCACCTTATGCTTCTTTACCCTTACATAATAATGGGTTAAAAACTACATTAATTAAAGGGATGAAGGAAGAATGGGTTGAAACATTAAACATCATGGGCAAAGGTGACATATATTAGGAAAATTTGCTGACATTATTGATTTATGTATCAGGAGTTCGAGAGGCAGCACAAGACTAAAACCAGCAAAACATGACATGATCACAAGGGATAGCAAGACCTCTGGTGGAGGTATAATCTGCATAGAAATTGGAAATCTACTGGAAGATTTCAAAACTGATATTTTAGGGACTTTGAAGACACAGCTTGACATCATGCAAGCTAAACAAAAGCAAGTAGAAGAAGAACAAAATTTGAAAATATAATGCCCTAGATGCAGAAATAAACACAGCCATAAAGAGTGCCCACTGGATACAGTCCAAGTCTGTACCATCTGCACGAAAGATAACTCCACAGAAAGTTGCCCCTCACTCCTAGGATTGAAAGCGGTCTACAAAGAAGCGGAAGAAGAAACAGAACCGGTGTGCTTACTCAATCAACGCTGTCAATGGAAGCCATGAAAAACAGGTATGCCCATCGATCTATCCTCTTCTTTTTAGTATCCTCAGTATAATGCTCAACAATATAATGGAATGTGGCAAAATCAACCACCTTTCCCTAGCTGTTCACAGCAGCCATTTCCTACATCGCCATGGCCAAATCAAACAAAACAAACCAATTGACCGAACTTTCCTTACTGTCCACCATTTTGGCAAAATAATACATATCCAACACAATGGTCCCCCTCCACCTCACAGAGTCAAACCTGGCAGTCGAATTGGCAAAGATCTATGAATCAACCAGCTGGAATGATTCCTCTCCCTCCACCTACATTGCCAGCGCCATATACATTGCAAAAAAATCCCTAGACCAACTTAAGACCGCAACTCCCAGCCCAACCCAACCCAAACCCTAATAATAGAGTACCGGTTCAATCTGTTCAAATAATCGAAGCACCAGAACTAGAAACTGAGTTAAGGGAGTGCAACGACCTTCAACTAAAGTCTGGGCGCATAATAGAATCAGAGGGAGACAAAAATGTTCAAGTTGAAAATTCGTTACCTTTAGAACAAACATAAAAAAAAGAGAATGTGGTTAGACAACAAACTCATGAGCAAGAAACCACCTCTTCTCCACCATTCCCTGAACGACTAATCATACCTCGCCCAATAGAACATCCTGATTTTGATCTTCTGGGAGAACTGAAAAATTTGTGTATAAAAATACCACTCCTCCAAGCTATCCAAGATATTCCAATTTATGCAAAGACCATCAAATAATTATGTATAAGAAAGCCAAAGAGGAAAATAACAACTAATCCAACTTTCCAAGTAGTCGGCACACTATCTGACCTACTATCAGGAAGAGAAGCACCTATAAAGTATGAGGACCCAGGAAATCCTATAGTTATGGTGCAAATCAATGGAAAATCCTTTCCAAATGCCTTGGTTGATTTAGGAGCTGCAATTAATATCCTAACAACCACCACTTGTCAAAAACTTGGCATTACATTATTAGATCCAACCACAACCTTATTGGAATTAGCTGACCGATCGGTAGTCAAACCAGAAGGCACACTACATGATGTAATGGTATCTGTAGACTCCTAGGAATACCCAGCCGACTTTCTGATTATTAACCCCAAAAACCGGCTACATGGACACCCTTTAATCTTAGGTAGACCTTGGCTGGCAACTGCTAATGCTTACATTCACTGTCGACAAGGCAACATGACTATAACTAGAGGGAGTTATGTCAAGAATTTAGCCTTATACCCTCTAGCCCAACCAACTTTAACAGCAATAAAAACAAAGAAACAACCTGTATCATACCTCATAGAAAACATTAGATCGCCATTAACCATAGAAGATGCCCTCAAATTTAAAGACCAAACAGAGGATGACATCATTAACAGTTTCATTAACCAACCAAAAACCATATCCCATTTGCAATGTCACATGATCGAGGCAACATTTGATAATGAAGAAGAAGAAGATAACCTGAAAGACATTCATGATCAATAAATACCTACCACCTCTGTTTACAATAGCAAAACTATATAAATTGAGCTAGGAAAAACTCTAAACATTAACAAAAACCTGTCTGCTAAACAAGAGGAGAAGATGGTCCAACTACTGAGAAAATATAAGGGAACCTTTGCATGGGATTACCCATACATGAAAGGAATTGATCCCCGGTTATGCATGCACCACATTTATAAATAAAAAGATGCTAGACCAATTCGCCAACCTCAACAGAGATTAAACCCTCATCTTAAGGATATTGTGAAAGCTGAATTACAAAAAAATTTGGATGTAAATTTTATTTATTCAATATCTGATAGCAAGTTGGTCTCTCCACTAGTAGTGTTGCCAAAGAAGAATGGAAAGTGGAGGATATGTGTAGACTACAAAGAATTAAACAAAGCAACCCAAAAAGACCACTTTCCCCTTCCTTTCATTGATCAGGTATTAGATACATTAGCAGGAAAGAAATTCTTTTCTTTCCTAGATGGTTTCAGTGGATATAATCATATTTAGATTGCCCCAGAAGACCAAGATAAGACTACTTTTACTTGTCCTTGGGGAACATTTGCTTACAGAGTTTTACCCTTTGGTCTATGCAATGCCCCTGCCAAATTTCAGAGGGCCATTCTCAGCATCTTTTCAAATTTAATAAATGAAGGGCTCGAAGTATATATGGATGATTTCACACCTTATGGAGATGATTTTGAGCCAGCATTAGAAACATTGGAAAAGGTGCTGCAAAGGTGTATTGCCACCAGGCTCTGCTTAAGCCATGAGAAGTGTCACATGATGATTACCGAGGGACTCATCTTAGGTCATTATATCTCAGCAGCTAGAATACAGGTAGATCCTGCTAAAATTCAAATAATTTTGTTAATACCTGCTCCCACTATACAAACAGAGGTACGTAGTTTTCTGGGATTTTCTGGTTATTATAGAAGATTCATAGAGCATTTTTCTCAAATAGCCGCACCTCTATACGCACTAACATGGAATGTTGATTTTATTTGGACAGATAAATGTGACCATGCTTTTGAAGATCTGAAAAAGCTTCTATCAATAGCCCCAGTGCTAAGGGGCCCAAATTGGGATTTGCCATTCCAAATTTCATCTAATGCCTCAGACACAGCTATCGAAGCAATCCTTGGGCAAGAAGAAGATAAAAAACATATGCAATTTATTATATTAGTAAGAATCTATCTCCTGCTGAATTAAACTATACTGTGACTGAAAAAATTTAGTTGTAATACATGCTGTAAATAAATTTAGACATTATATAACTGGGTATCCTCTAGTTTTATATACAGATCACTCTGCCATAAATGTTTTAGCAAATAAACCTGTTACAAATGGTAGAGTAACAAGATGGTTGATTCTATTGCAGGAATTTGACATCACAATAAAGGATCGACTTGGAAAAGAGAATCCTGTAGCTGATTTTCTCTCACGAATGCCAAAACCAATGGACGCAGCAGTAGTCGAAGATCAGTTTCCAGTTGAAAATTTTTTTGTTGTTACTGCCAGAACCCCATGGTATGCTGATGTTGCAAATTATTTAGTAGTAGGTAAATTACCCAAGCATCTAATGCCTAATGAACGAAAACAAATAGTGCAGTGCAGTACCCAATTCTCCTGGATTGGGGGCTACCTATTTCATACAGGAGCAGATATGCACATCAGAAGATGCATCCGAGAAGACGAAATATTTGACATTCTGAAAGCATGCCACGATGGGTTGTGTGGCGGACATTTTGTAGATCGCAGGAATGGTCACAAGGTTTTACAAATAGGCTATTACTGGCCTACAATTTTTAAAGATGCTACAAAGTTTGTAAAAGCCTGTGATAGTTGCCAAAGGGCGGGGCGCCCTGGAAAGTCCGATGAAATCCCTTGAATCCACAGTTAGTAATCAAGCCATTTGAGCGCTAGGCACTCGATTTTATTGGTCCTATTAACCCACCATCAAATCAGAAAACATACATACTAGTTGCAACAGAGTATGTTACTAAATGGGTTGAAGCAGAGGCACTTCCAAGAGCTATAGAGGACTCTGTAACACATTTCCTTTTCCAAATATTTGTGCAATATGGCCTCCCAAGGGACATAATTACAGATGGAGGACTGCAATTTGTAGGTAATAAAATCACTGCAACATTAAACAATTACCACATTCAACATAAAATTACAACCCCATACCACTCACAGGCAAATGGCAAAGTAGAAAGCACGAATAAGGTGCTAGAGGCAATACTTACAAAAACAGTTGCATCACACAGATGTGACTGGGCTTCAAGATTTCCGAAAGCCTTGTGGGCATACCGAACAACGTGGAGAAATACCATAGGGTATTTACCATATAAGTTAATATTTGGAAAAGAACCCATCTTTCCAATAGAATTTGAAATTCAAACATTAAGAACAGCGCAGGAGGTGGGTTTGAATTTAAATGAGGCCCAGGTTAGCAGATTACAACAAATCAATGAGTTAGATGAAATTAGGCTCTCTGCCCTTCAACACACTGCATTAATTCAACAACAGAGAGAAAAATGGCACGATGCCCTTATTAAAAAGAAAATCTTCCACGAAGGCGATTGGACACTCCTATATGACTCCAGGTTTCAGGATTTCCTCGGAAAACTCCAGACACGATGGCTTGGACCCTATGAGATACAAAAAGTGCATAACAATGGCACCATTACATTAAGTACCATTGATGGATCTGGACATTCTTTCAAAGCAAACAGTCATCGAGTACAACTTTACCAAAAACCACTTAATCGGGAATCCTTTTACCAGTAATTACGAGGAGATTCCACTATGCAGATTCTGGCTGAGGAAGATAACTCCTCCTTAGCATTAATTCACTGAACAATTCCTTTATTTCTGAAATTTGTACATAAGCTTTTCTCTTTAATTTCACTTGTATGAACTATTTTTGTACAGATTTTTTTTTTTTTTTTTTTTTCGTGTTGTTCCTCTTAACAAACAACAGTCGTTCCTCTTAAGGAACAACAATCTTGTGTGCCTTTATTTTTCGTGATGTTCCTCTTAAGGAACAGCTGTTGTTCCTCTTAATGAATAACAGACATTCCTCTTAAGGAACAACAATATTGGGTGCTTATATTTTTTTGTTGTTCCTCTTAAGGAACAACACTTCTACGTGTCTATCTTTTTGCTGTTCCTCTCAAGGAAAAACTACTATTCCTCTTAAGGAACAACAGTCATTCCTCTTAAAGGAACAACATTTCTGCCGATTGTTTTTGTTGTTCCTTTTAAAAGGAACAACATTTCCGCCGATTGTTTTTGTTGTTCCTTTTAAAAGGAACAACCCCTTCGCCATTTTTTCACTTTCTGCCGTTCCTTCTAAGGAACAACAGTTTCGATTTGAAATGTTTTTAGGTTGTTCCGTCGAAGGAGCAGTATTTTATTTTGTGATTTTTTTAGCTGTTGTTCCGCTTAAGGAACAACTGTTGTTCCTCTTAAAGAACAGTAGTTTCGCATGTATCTTTTTCTTTTATTTGTTGTTCCTCTTAAAGGAACCACAGTTTTTTGTGCAGATGTTCTTTTTGTTGTTCCTCTTAAGGAGCAACAGCTGTTCCGTCTAAGGAACAACACTTTTTGAGTGCTTTTTCTTTTTGTTGTTTCTCTTATAGAATAACATTTTGAGAATTTTTGTGAATTCTTCATGATCCTTTTAAGGAAAACATACAAATTTATGCAAGGACATAAAAATTATAGGTTACTGGAATCAGCAAATCAAAGGCAAAATTGTAATTTTTAAAGAAATTTCTTTGTATTGATAAGAAAAAAGGAAATGACACAACTATCTATATCACTTTGCTGTCTTTATCTTCACTAAAACTAATTTTATTGATTATTTTTATCATGTTGGTTCTTCCCTAATCCTCATAATTCTCTTTGAATTTTATTATTGAATAAGAATAAGGGCATATTTTCCTCTATTGAGATGTTCAGACTTCTTCCACCATCCCTACTCTTAATGAGTGTTCAGCCATCCTCTATATATAAATAGGAAAGTGCTATATAAAATAAAAATAAAAAAATATCTATATGATTACTAACAATTCTATGATTTGTCAAATGGAGGATAGGGGGTCTCATCAAGAGCCAGCCTCCCATGATCATAAGGAAGCAGTGAAGTGGCATTCCCACTATGGCCACCACACCAGGGATATGATCTAATGGGCACATGAGAAAAAATAAAAAGTCCTTGGAACATGAGGTCTCATCACGAGTCAGCTTGCCCACCTTTCACTCCTTCCTGGTGAATGGCATGGTGATTCATCTGGTTACCAAGCTAGCACAATGGCCTCCATCCTGACAATACAAAGCACTTTCCTAGGCATAGATAAAGGATTATGGTTCCAAGGGTGAAAAAGAAAATTTGTCAAGGTTATAAACACCTGTGGGAAACAGAGCTCTGCTGATGGTATTGGAGTCATATTTTTCACAAATAAATAGTAATTATAAACCCTTTTCTTATATCTTTATCTTGATTTCAAATGAGATTATGCTCCTAGACCCCTTTTTTTGAACATCTTACACATGAAATATTGTTTATAAATCAATCATAATGGTTCAAAGTGAATAATGACCGCATAAGCACTTTTATTTACATCAGCTGTCATTTTCCCTATTTTTGCATCATTTCATAGCATTTCCATATTTATTCACAACTTTCATAATATGCCTCGATTTCAATAATTCAATACTTTTTGTGATCATTTCATGAATACACATGCTTTTCTATACCAAATGTAACCAAATTTAGGTGCATAAAATTTTTGAGGACTATGTCCATATAAACTTATCCTATGAGTGAGTGAGACTCACCTAAGATCATTAAGAGATGTGATGTGTGTGTTCCAATGATCATTATTTTTCTATTCTGTAATGTTCAAACTACATTAAACATACACAAGGAAAAAAAATAAAAAAAATTCTAGCAATCTAGTTCTAATTATAAGAGCATGATCATATTATAAGGTCTTGTATTTACTATATACAAATGCTTGTCAACTATAGAAATCATATCTTGAAAAATATTATGTCAGTTTTTTGTACATGATTTCCTACTTTCCACTCACTAAATACTAAGATGCAATAAATCATTCCAAATATGGTTCCATGTATGATATCTAAGATGCACATATGAACTCTTTTCAACATAACTATATCAAAGGCTTTTATATCAACCTTGCAATCAATATATATAAATTGATTATTTTTCACCCGCTTCGAGGAAGGGAGATAAAGGTTGTCCTGCTTGTTTTTAATTTTAAAGTACATAATGTAGAAATTATATGCACTAAGCATGCATATGTCCTTGATTCACCTAATCTCACACTATTTAACTTTATGCAAAATACTGAATCAATTCCACTTGTTAATCTTTTGTGGAAAAATTAATTGCACACACATGTGAAGCATAAACAAAAATAATCAATTGCACATAACACAGTTTTTAACCGGGAAAGCCTGAAGCTGAAAACCCCAACTATATATTATGTATCATGGAATCATATGACAATCATCATACAAATATTATCAAGCTCTCAGTACAGTACAATTGTCATACACTAATCAGGACCAATCTTGCAAATCCATGCACCAATCTTTGCCTCCTACTAGCCTGCCTCCACTGCGCAATCCCTGCTGAAGAATAGCTCTGAATGAATTCGAATTACTCTTTCCTTGACTACACAATCCTCATTCGCAACTCCAATGTGTGTGTGATGCAATCAATGCATCACTATAGTCACAACAAATAGTCTATCTTGCCCTTTCACCTACCTCTCCAATGGGTCTCCACTGAAACTACCATGCACTGTAGTTAACTGTTGTATTGTTCAGTTGATTAATGAGTTATTATTTGTGAATTAATTAACTAATTAATTCACTCCACTCTCACTCAGTTAGACTAGATACAACTAGCTCAACTGAGTCTGAGTTAAACTAAATACAACTCCATAACTACTTCTTCCAACTGTGTCATAACTTTGCCACTTAAGTTCTAATTGAGTCCTCCATGCATTAGCTCCAGTAAACCCTTGGGAATTTCGTAATTCCCTCAGTCCACTGATGTGCCACATCTGTGCACTGAACTGAAGTGCTCAAGAGAATAAGTTGCTATTTAGTGTCTGATTATTATTAAGAGCTAATAATAATCGACATGCATCTATTTTTAGATCAATGATCTATAAATAGACTTCGCCCAATATTCTAAAAATAGAATTTCATCTATTTTTCCAACTTGACCAACCATCCACAAATAGCATCTTGCAACTTCTGAAATATAATCATCATGTCTAAAAATAGACATAGTCTAAAAATAGACTTGCGCCAAAAATAGCCTGCGGGCCCACTTAGTGAAGGCGACTCTTTTCACTAAGCTCATCATCTTGTTGAATATCAACACTCCCTCTCAACAAGATATGAATTATCCTTCACCTCGATCCTGCCTCTATGGTATTTGAATTTTCTCTTGGTGAGCGCCTTTGTCAGAATATCTGCATCCTGATCCTCCGTTGGAATGTACTGAAGCAACGTGATCTTCTGCTGCACACAATCTTTGATATGATGATACCGGATATCAATATGTTTAGATCTATCATGAAACATAGGATTAACCGAGAGTTTAATGCAACTCTGATTATCACAATGTATCATTGTGGGATTTAAATGTGAACTGAACAAACCAACCAAGATCTTCCTCATCCAGATAACCTCACATGCAGCTTGACTTGCTGCCATGTATTATGCTTCCACTGAACTAAGTGGCATGGATCTTTGTTTCCTACTGTACCAAGAAACTGTCGTAGATCCGATACTGAAAATCCCTCCTGATGTGCTCTTTCTGTCTGTTGGGCTTCCTACCCAATCTGCATCCGTGAAGCCATGCAACTTCACCTCATCCTTTTGTCTGTACCATAAACCATACTCAAATGTGCCCCTAAGATATCTCAAAACATGCTTGCCTACCTTCCAAAAGAGCTTGGTAGGCTTAACCATCGCTTGTGAAAGCTGGTTCACCGCATAGCATATGTCTGGTCTTGTATTGACTAAATATATGAGCGAACCCACCAACTGTTGATAAACAGTGGCATCCACTACCTCTGCCGATGTAGCATCCTCTTTCTTTCAATTTCCTAGAAGAGGAGTGTCGATAGGCTTGTAGCCTTGCATGTGAAACTTCTCCAGTATCTCCTGCACATACTTTCCTTGAGAAACAAATAGTTCACCTTCCCGCTACCATATTTCCAATCCAAGGAAATAATGAAGGAGGCCCAAATCCTTCATCTCAAACTCCTTTGCAAGATCTGCCTTGCATGAGTGTATCAAATTCTTATCACTTGTTAGTATTAAATCATCAACATAAAGTATAATGATTAAAAGCTTACCCTCCACCACAATCTGGTACAGGTTTGCATCTGCCTCACTCTTGGTGAATCCAGGTCCAGTGAAATAACTGTCGATCCGAGTGTACCAAGCATGAGGTGCTTGTTTCAGCCCATACAACGCTCTTTTGAGCCTGCATACATGTGACTTGCTGTTGAAGATCTCAAATCCTTCAGGCTGCTCAATGTACACCTCTTCCTCAATGATCCCATTAAGGAACACAATCTTCACATCCATCTGATGAATGTGCCAACCCATCTGTGTTGAGAGAGCAAGGATGGTCCATATGGAATAATATCGTGCGACAGGTGCAAAGGTTTCTTCATAGTCAATCCCCTCAATCTGTGAGAAGCCTCGGGCAACAAATCTTGCCTTATACTTCTCAACACTCCCATCAACAG
The DNA here is from genome assembly GCA_034641835.2 of Pinus albicaulis. Lineage (NCBI taxonomy): Eukaryota > Viridiplantae > Streptophyta > Pinopsida > Pinales > Pinaceae > Pinus > Pinus albicaulis. Next base: position 554,149,797 of record CM076581.1, on the reverse strand, counting down.
CTTGCTTTACCTTGTAGATCCATCTTGTTCCTACAATTGATTTTCCCACCGGCCTGGAACAATCTCCCAAGCACTGTTTCTGACAATGGAGTCATACTCCTCCACCATGGCATCTAACCATGTGGGCTCCTGCACTGCTTCTTCGAAAGAAGATGGCTCTGTCACAATACACTTGCTCATAAGAGCCATGTATCCAGTATAACGGTCAGGCGACTGTCTCTGTCTGCACTGTGATGTAGTGACTCCTACATTCTGTGCTGCATCTACCTTCAGTCTCTCAGCTTCTGTGGTACACTTTCTGCCTTGTCTGATGTTTGGTTCTGCATGAGTGGACTCCGCCACTCCATGAATCTCCTCCTATGGCTAATCCACATCTAGAGGCTCATATTTGAGAACGATAAATTCCTCCTCTGCATGCAAGTGTAGCTCCCTCTCAAGCGACAACTTCATGGCTTTCACCTCATTGAATTTTATATCCCATCGCACAACAATCATCCGACTATCTAAAAAATACACACGATAATTATGGTCTAAGGGTGTTATTTTCATGTTTTCCCCACCGAGGGTTTAACTCTCTCGTTTATCCCATAAAGGACGAGAATTAAGTTAATTTTGTTAAGTTATTTTGACTATACAATTTTGGATTACCGCACTGCAATGTTACCATATTTAAGACATGTCAGTTATCGTTTTTATTTTCATTACTGTGTATAAATTATACTTCCCTTGTCCATATCCATGGATCCATCGTTTGTCGACTCTATGCGACGGAGGGTTTTGTTAAGAGAGAGGTTTTTGTTATTAACCTGACAGGGTTTCTAAGTCAGGGTTTGACAGTCATATATATAGAAGTTGTACCTCAATTTTAACTTTCTCATATATGTATATTTTCAATCTCATGGGTGTTTCGTCCTCTGCTTTTGATCTAAGCTTTCTCAGGGCTATTTTGGATACCATGCTTCATGTGTCAGTTTTCATCTTTGTTAATTTTTATAATCTCAGTTCGTTCTTTTGCATGCATGATTCAGACTCATTGTTTAAGCTATTCGGCTTTGTTTGTAGTTTTACATTATCTTTCAATGTGAATATTTCTTACAATGTTTTAATGAGGATATATGTACATAATACTATTGTCTGTAGATGTCTTTTCTTCATCTTATCAATTTTCTATATTATGAAGAAATCTCTTTTATCTGCATAATAATTAACCTGTAAATAGTTATGGAGAGGTTTATATTTAAGGCTATGGATTGTAATGCTAGTTCATATAGCCTTTTTCTTTCATCTTAGTAAATTCTGGTTAACTTAATGGTTTAACAGTTTTGAGCATTTTTATGCTATTTGCATCTATTTCCATAATTACTTTAGATGGGTGACTGGACCACCCCAAGGGACTTGTCCCCTGTCCGTGTATTAGCCTACCTCTCCTACAGGATAGACAATGTCTACTCATGGGTTTTTCCTAGGATTTAACTGTCAAACCTGATTTCTTTACTATTTCTACCATGAGATTCAACTAGCATTCCTTAAATCTCTTTTTCACAGAAACTTAATTTACAGGATAAATAAACTTGCGAATAGTAAATCTTTTAGCTCTGTCTAATGTTTACAGAGTTACAACTCTTGTAATTTCTCCAAATAAATACACCATTCATCATTTTGTTCTCTATGACTAAACATAAATTCATAAGTAAATAAACTAGATACTTTTCTAATATAATTTACTTATCTGACTTTGTGAAAAAAATGATGGCTTCTACCCAACCATGAGTGAGGAAATGACGTCCTCTACTCCCCCGTGCTCCTCTCCAAAGTAGGAAGTCATAGTAGTAATTTCAAGGAGGTAGACCTCAGGAATCCGATCTAGTATTCTCTCCTAATCAGGTAGAAGAGTTCCAATGGTCTTCCACTAGCTCTGGATGCTCTCTCCTTCTAGCTTCTCGGCTGCTCCTCTTCTCCTGCACATAACCCCTTTCCTCCTCTAGGATTTTCTTTTTATCCCCGAGGAAAGGTAACTGCCAGTAACTTCTTTTTCAACTACTTTGGAGTCTTGGAAAATTTTACCATCAGATTCATGGTATCACACCATAATTAAAAATTTATTTAAAAAGTAATAAACTTTAATTCATAACTTTTTTTATTAACATACTTGTTTTTTTTCCTGAATAAGATAGATTCTATTAAAAAGAATATAGTACAGAGTGGTGTTACGAGCAAGAGAGACAGATAATCAGGGAATCGGAAATGATTAGTTATCAACCTCGGTCCCAAAACATAGCTAAGAGAGAACATAGAGTGTTAAGAAGTGAGACAAGGGGATCAGGCGAGACTGTCACTAGAAGCTACCCAGAAAGGGTAGTTTCCTCCATACGGCATTTCTTTCCATTTTTTTTTTTGTAACTTTGAACCAAACATTACTGGGAAAGTGAGTAAGAGATAGCTGGAGATCATCGTTAGCCACTAGAGGAGTCTCCTTATCCGAGTTGAAGGAGGCAGACTCATGAGCTCATTTATGGGGATTCGAGATAGCATTGGGCCCTTCAGGGTCTACCAAGGCCGTCTCCTTTTCTGTTATTGGTGCCTATTCCTCTACTTCAGGCTCCTAATCATCCAAGTTGGGGGTCTCCATGTAATCCATGGGAGGCGGATCACAGGGCTTCCAAATTTTAGATTTCGATTTGCGATTGTCTTTTTTATGTTGGGCATGGAATATAGTGCATGAATTTTGGAGGTGCCCTATTTGGTGGCAATGAAACATCAAAACGCAGTGTTCTCGTAATCTAGAGTCTAATTCCAAAGGAAGTCACTCACTTCCAGATTGATTTGATCTGGCAGACCTTTATTTAGATCTATTTCCACACAAATTCTGCTGAAGGTGTATATGCCTTTCTCTCCCCTAGAGGGATCCATTGCCAAAAACTGACCCAGAGAGTTACCAATTGCTTGGAAGATAGAGGAGTGCCATATATGAGCAGGAATATTGGGAAGCCTAGCCCAAATGGGAAGTTTGATGATGATTGCCAAAGAAGGGTCAAAATCTGGGAACCAGGGGGTGAGGAATAGCCCTGCTTTTCCCTAAAACCATGGACCCCATGTTACGGCTTTTTGATAGTCCTCATTGAAAGCAAATAGAAAAATGAAGAAACCCTTCGAGCAGAAGATGAATTTGTTTTTTTAGTCCAAGTGGAGTGAATCCATTGATATAGATCTATTGTGCGTGGCCATAGTCCGTTGAAGCGGAAAATGATAGCAGATTCTGCAAACATTTGATGTTGGTTTTCAAGATTTGGGTGGGAGAATTCTATTAAGGACATATCCTCTGATTTATCCACCAAGAAAGGCCTAGGGTCTTCCATAGGATGAGTAGATTTATCTGTGGTTTGTGTGGCACTCTTGGATGGTTGTGCATGGAAAAAATATTTGTAATAGAAGACATGGGCAGAGGACGGTTGTCCAGCTGCTCCTCCTCGCAGACGGAGGGTTAAAACCACCAAGGCATATTTTTCAATATTGTAGAATGAAAGCAAGAGAGATTCATTTAGTTGTTTACCTCCATAGAGAAGTCGCTAAGAGGTGGAGGGTATCCTCAACTTTATTTCAAGGGCCAGTGAGAGGGATCTCACCAGATCCGTGGTTGGACCCAGAGTAGCAGAGTTTTTCTGGATAAAAGAGTGGTTTGTATCTAGAAATAGGGGGAGGCAGATTTGGAGAACCCCTGATGCCATATCTCAACCAAGAGGCCAGAGAATCGAAATTTGAGGGCTTATTTCATATTATAACCACCGCAAAGTGAATATCCTTCCCGTCGAGCAGCACGCTGCAGTCCATCGGCATTGCATGATGGCTTGGAGCTGTGTAGGCCCATCGAATCTGAGTGCAACCATCCATAATGTCATGGATATTCTCAGCCCCGGCAGCCACCAGGGGCACATAGCTATATGTGTTATGAGCAGCTTCATTCTGCAGCCAAACCTTAGAACTGAGCCAAATCCCAGAGCTACTACTTTCAAGGTGTGGCCCAAGGGGTAACGGTGGCTCATGGCCATCAAGAAATTAAAAAATGGGGGATTCGCCGATTTTCAGAGCACAGAGGGTCTCATCCAAATTTGCGTTTAAGAGGGAGGGGCCTCCAGAGGGCCAGACTCCATAGCCCGAGTGATGGAGCTACTGCGTCGTGAGGGAACTCAAGGTGTCATGGCCTTTGGCGTCGAGCTGTGGCGCGACGGCGGTAGAGCAAGGGAGAGAAGTAACCCTAGCCATCTTCATTGATTAGCATACTTGTTAATCTATTAAATAAAATTAAATAACTTCATTGTCTAATTAAAATATCTTTTAGTAGATAACATTAAATACAAGTGTTACAACTTCCCCCGCTTAAGATGAACACCGTCCCCGGTGTTATACCATTCCACTGAAAATTTTTGGATATCCCTCCCACACAAAGTTTTCATCTTCCAAAGTCACCTCCTTCTGGCTAAAGTGCTTCCATTACACTTTAAATTGGGTGATAGCTCACTTCCGGAGCGTTATTTATCTTCGATACATAAGCAATTTTCTGACTCATAGATTCTTCATTACTCCCAAAAATGATATCATCAACATATACAACCACAATCAATAGTTTATCATTTTCAATTTTTGTGTATAAGTTGCTATCAGTAGACCCCTTTGAAAATCCCTGTTGATGAAGATATTTGTCAAGACGATAATACCATGCCCTTGGATCTTGTTTGAGACCATATAGAGCCTTTTTAAGTCTACAAACAAGATTTTCATCATTTCCCAAGATGAATCCTTCTGGTTGTTCTATATAAACTTCTTCTTCTAGATCACCATTGAAAAAAGCAGATTTGACATCCATTTGATAAACTTTGATTTGTTGAAAACTTGAAAAAGCAAGAAACATTCTTATGGCTTCAAGTCTAGCTACAGGAGCAAAAGTTTCTTCAAAGTCTATACCTTCTTGTTGAGTATAACCTTTGCAAACTAGTCTAGCTTTGTTTCTTATAACGTCCCCATTCTCATTTAGCTTGTTCTTGAATATCCATTTGGTTCCATTATTGTTTTATCATGTGGTCTTGGTACCAATTCCCAAGTGTGATTCTTTTCAATTGATCAATCTGGCTCTTCATTCATGGCTTGAATCGAACATTCATATTTGCTAGCTTGATTGACATTGTGTGGTTCAATTGTGGATAAAAATGCCAGATAGCTAGAAGATCCCACAAGAGTCCTCCTTGTTTGTACACCTGATTCCTTATCTCCCAAAATTTGAGATTCAGGATGATTCTTTTGAACATATCTAGATGGAGCTTTTTCAGATAAATTATCTTCAGGTTCTTCATTGGATCCACTGTTTATTTCATTTCCATTTGATGCAGAAGGACAAAAGTCACCATCATCTTCATCTGTTGTTTGTTTTTCTTCTTTAGGGACTGCAGGAAACTCATCAATAACAACATCAATACATTCAACAATCTTCCGAAGCCTTTTATTGTAACTTTTGTATGCTCTGCTCGTAGATGAGTAACCAAGAAGTATCCCTTCATCTGATCTGGGTTCAAATTTGCCAAGCTTTTCATCATTATTTTTTATAAAGCATTTACTTCCAAAAACTCTAAAATGCTTCACAGAGGGAGAATTACCATACCAGAGTTCATATGGAGTTTTGTCACTATTTACCCGAACATGTGCTTTGTTGAGAATATTTGCTACTGTGTGAGCTGCTTCTCCCCAAAAAGTGTCAGGTGTTCCGGAATCATCAAGCATAGCTCTAGAAATTTTTTGAATTGTTCTATTCATTCTTTCTGCTATGCCATTTTATTGTGGAGTGCCTACTACAGAAAACTGTCCTTTTATGCCATGTTGTTCACATAATTCAAGAAATTCATTTGATGTATATTCGCCTCCTCGATAAGATCTAAGACACTTGATTTTTAGATCTAATTCATTTTCAACCAGTGCTTTGAAGATCTGAAATTTCTCAAATGCCTCATCTTTATGTTTAAGCAACCCGATCCAACACATTCTAGAGAAATCATCAATAAATAAGATATAGTATTGTTCACCATGAGGTGACTTTTTCCTCATAGGTCCACATATGTCAGTATGAATGAGTTCAAGAGGCCTACTTGATGATCCTTCCTTGGCATTAAATTGCACTCTGGTCTGCTTGCCGAATTGGCAAGATTTGCATATGATACTTTCTGGCAGAGTAATATTGGGAAGACCACAAACAACATTAAGTCTGCTTGATTTGTTGATTTGAGAGAAGCTTAGATGCCCCAACCTTCTATGCCATAGCCAATTTTCTGAAGATTGACTCAAGTAACATTGTTCTTTGCAGTTCTTCAATACATACAGGTTGCTTGGAGTTCTTTTCCCTTTTATAATTGTTTTGCCTGTATCAATATCACGAACCACATTCTTTTGAACTAAAGACAACTTCAGTTCCTTGATCACACATTTTACTTACACTTAGTAGGTTATGCCTTAAGCCATCCACATACATGACATCATTAGCCTTCACCTTTTCCTTTAGAAACACAGACCCTTTTCCTTTAATTACAGCAGGATTATCATTTCCAAATGTAACTTTCTTTTCCTTTTCTAGAGCACTATATGCAAGAAGTTTGTGTTTGTCAACTGTCATGTGTCTTGAACATCCACTATCAATGTACCATTGATTTTCTTCACCTTCTGCGAATAATGCTATGCCACAATTTTCAACCTGTAATTCCTTCTTTTTCCATACTTTGGATCTTGAAGGAAAATCCTCTTTTGGCTGAACTTTTCTCCTGCATTCAGATTATTCATGCCCAAAGTTATTGCAATAAGCACATTCAACTTCATTTAGAAGAGGAGAAAATTTGTTATAGGTATTCTTCTCAAATTCAATCATTTTCTTTCTTGCTTCTCTAGTCATGATAGTTTTATATGCAACACATTGAACAACTTTATGACCAAAATTGTGACATGAGAAACATTGTCCATTGAAGAAGAAATTTCTGCGAGCATGAAATCTTCTACTTGGATTTACCTGTTGATTGGTGTTTCTTTGAGAGATATTCCTATTAGTGTTCTTTGAATTGAGATGATCATGCTTTTCCTACAATGATTCTTTATTCCCTTGCTGAGTGGCAGAATTTTGTAAACCAGCTGTAACTGCTTTTAGATAATTTGGTGCTGAAGCTTGAGAGGATTCTCCGGTATATCCAAGACCTATTTTTATAAGAGGAGAATGTTGTACCTTGATAATCTCATCTGAGGTTTCAGATCCTTTAGCAAATCTAAGATTCAGAGTCTTTACTTTCTCAGAATCTTTTCTTAGACTTACCACTTCACATTCTAATTTCTCAATGTGTTTCTTTGCTTCTTCAACCTGCTTTTCCAGAGTCTCTATGGTTATTTTCCTTTCTTCTAAGAGTATTTTACTTTCTTTTAGGCGTATTTTGAGTTGAGTGTTTTCTTCAAGAAAGTCATTGTCCTCTAGAGCATCCACAAAAATATCCTTTTCTTCTCTAGATTCAAATGCCATGAGAATTCTAAGATTTTGTTCACGTTTTTCTTCACTATCAGATAGCCCATCACTGTCTTCATGAATATAATAACTTTTTCTAGTGTCAAACCGATTCTTATTCCTTCTTGCTACTTCCTTCCCTTTTGCAGGTGTTTCTTTATGAGGACACTTAGCAGCATAATGACCAATTCTTCCACACTCAAAACATTTGAAAGGAAGCTTACCTCTGAATCGTCCTGTGCCAAGTTGGAGTTTCTTTACAAAATTTGCCTCATCTTCTTCTAAGATATATCATGATCCTTCTGGTTCTTGTATTTCTTTCCCTTTTGTAGAAGCTCTGAAGACAGCCTCTTTGACTTTAGATGGTCCTCCTCTTCTCATTTCATATGCGGTTAGTATGCCATGAAGTTGTACCATAGTAAGATTTTGAAGATCCTGTTTTTCTTCAAGAGCAGAAACTTTTGACTCAAATTTTGCTGTTAGTGATCTTAAAAAATTTTCAACCAAAGTAGATTCGGTTATTTTTTCTCCCAGATTTTTCATGCGATTTACAACATCATCAACATGTAAAAAGAAACTGGCAATACTCTCATCACTATGCATCTTCAAATTTTCATATTCAATTCTGAGAGTTTGGAGTTTTGCACTTTTTACCTTTGCATCACCTTCATAACTTAGAATGATTTTGTCCCACGTTTCCTTTGCTGTATTTAGCTGCATGACTTTGACAAATTCAGATTCAGTCAAACTTCCTGTTATAGCATTGACCGCCTTTGCATTTGATTCATAATTCTTCTTTTCATTCGGATCTGTTGGTATTGTAGTTGGATATTGATATCCTTGTACAACAATGGCCCATACATCTGTTCCTATAGACTGAATATAGGATCTCATCCTTGTTTTCCAGAAGATTAAATTGCTTCCATTAAAGACCGGAGGGTTGATAGATGCAGTTCCATCTTGATTGCTCATCTTCCTTGATCTTCCTTCTAGCGGCTAAGCTTTTTCAGAAGGACCTGCTTTGATACCAATTGTTGGGAAAAATACTGAGAGGGGGGGGTGAATCAGTATTTAGTACTTACTCAGCAATTTTTACTTTTTCTTACTTCAAAACCCATACGTGACTTTCTTGAAGCCAACTCGCGTATACACACGGATATCCTTAATAAAACTTGCGTATGTCCAGAAATCTTATGCAGATAATTCTTCACTTATATCATTCCATAATTCATTCATTAGATGTTCAATAAACAATAAACATATGCAGTAAGAACAAAGTAAATCATCACACATGAACACCGAGATTTTAGGTGGAAACCCAATTCGGGAGAAATCCACCGCTGTCGTTGTCTCAGCCTTCAATATTTTATTATAAAGAAAACATCTTACAACCATGTACTAGCGCAGACTCATACCAGCACACAGGCACCCACCTGCAGAAGGCTACAACCTTCTCTCATTTACCAGCCTCTCCTGGAAGGGAGCTACAACCCCCTGCTCTCGTTTACCAGCTTCTCCTGGAAGGGAGCTACTACCCCCTTACTGAAGGCTTCGACCCTCAGCTCCACTGCAGACCACGTTTCATCAATTTTCAAATATTCTGGTTACAGTGTTCTCTAGATTCAATACAGAGTCTCCACGTCCCATCCTTCTTCTGTACCAACACGATCAGGCTCCCACAGGGCGATGAACTTGGTCGGATGTGACCTTTCTGCAATAGCTCTTGAATCTGCCTCTTGATTTCATCGTTTTCCAAAACAGAGTGCCGATAGGTCGTTCCATTGGGTAGCGGCACACCTGGGGTCAGATCAATCGGTTGCTTGACCTGACAGTGCAGAGGAACCCTGTGGGTGAGGTGAAGATGTCCCCGTACTCCTCCACAACCTTTTCCATTTGTTGTTGTCGTGCAGAGGAGCCTTGTCTGGAGGTCGTGGCCAGAGTCTTCTTCTTTCCCTGGGGGTGGATCATCAGGAAAATGAATTTCTTGGTTTTGGAAATGAGCTTACTACATTGTTTTGCAGTAACCAAAGAGATAGCGGCAGGAGGTGGTACCTCTAGTGTCCTGTACAACTTATTCCCCAAAGTAACAATAACAGCGTGAGGCCGAGACTCATACACAACATGACACTTCCACAAGTATGGTTGTCCTAATAATACATCAGAAACATCAATAGGAGCAATGTCACATAATACCTCATCCATGAAGGGCTTGATGTTATAGGGAAGGCAGCACTGCTGGTTGACACGGACATCTCGTCCTTGGTGAAGCCACCCGATGGTGTATGGATGTGGGTGAGTTGTGGTCGGAAAGCCCAACCGCTTCATGACGTCTGCTGAGATGAGGTTCTTTTGGTTCCCATTATCGACAATGAACTATACGAAGGAGCCCTTTACCCACATCTGGGAGTAAAAGAGATGTTCCTCCTCCTCTGGATCTTCCGGTTCCTCCTTCTGGATCTTTGTAGTGGCAATAGTGGTGTTGGGCTTCGCATCAATAATCTGTTTTCCTTTTCCATTCCCCTTATCAGGTTCTGATTCAGAGTCGGAGCATGCATCTGACTCAGAAGCCCTCATCTCGGCCACTAGCGACTGCTTGGCCCGACATTCACTTGTGTTGTGAGTGGAGCTCTTATGGAACTCACACCACTTTCCCGTGTCCTTCTTTGGCTTTGCGGTGTTTTTCTTTGCTTGTGGCTTCGACAGGTTGTCTTGAGCTGCCATGCCTTGGCTCTGTCCTTTGTTCTACGGTTTGGGAGCACCTTTCCCTTGCTTTTGATTCGCAGATCCAAAGTCTCGCTTCTTCTGTTTGAATTTCTGCTCAATCTTGGCAGCATATCGGTATGTCGTACCAAGCGAGAAGATGTCGAGGAACTCCATTTCCTCCTAAATGTATCTATGTAGACAACTGCAATACTTTAGCACCAAATGTTTCTCTGAATCTTTGATACCGAACTTTGTGCACAGGGTATGGAACAGATTCGTTAGCTCATGCACATCTTGATCCCTTTGTTGTCGCAACATGGTCCATTGTATGTACTTGTCCTCATAGCTCCCCACAGGATAGTATTATTCCTTGTTGGCATCTCGGAAAGAATTTGAAGTTGGTACGGCTGAGAACAGAGAGGGTTATGTCTAGTCCTTTTTCTCACAGTAGGTTTCCCACCAGTCCTTGACATGGGTGGTAGCTTTGAGGAGTGCAAAAATAATCTTCTCCCGGTCAGAAAAGTCATGAACCGAAAAATATCCTTCTAATAGATTCAGCCATCTATCTACGGAATCTGCATCTATTTGACCCTCAAATATGGGAATGTTAAAATTTACTTGTACCTTAAAAGGAGTCACACCTCCAGAGTGGCTGCTGGATGTAGATGCGTCGTCGGTGGGCAGCCGTTGAAGGATCTGGGCAAAGTTATCCATCATCGTGTTCCTTTGTTTTTCGAGGGCCTCCTCGAGCAATATTTTGATAGGATCTCCTGCTCCCTCATCTTTCTTTTTGTCCCCCATGGGCATCCGTCGGGGTTTGCGAGGCTGATCTTGCAAAGGTTCCACCAGATCGAGCCCTAACTCCTTATACCACGACCTCGTTGGGGACATGCAAAGAAGGATCGAGAAAAATCAGATCGCTCTGATACCACTAATCCGGATTTATGCAGGAATGCAACAAAATAAACATATAACCATAAATTCAAAGATGCAGCTGAAATAACACTTCATTTCATTAATATCAAAGAACTGAAATTTGCTTACAGACATAATGGAAATAAACTAGCTAGGGTGCTGGTAGCTATCTCTGAGAAGGGAATGTGAGTGACTAGGGCCTACGGCCCAGGATTCTGATGAGGCTCGGGGGCCTGGCCTTATTTAGAAACAATGGAAAACCCTAAACATCCAAAACCCTAACCCTAGGAGATGAAGCGCCAAAACTATGGGCCCCGTTTGGGTAAATTGGTGTTTCAACTTCCCGGGGACGTAACTTTAGCATACGATCTCCGTTTGACGCAAACCATACCTCGTTAGAAATATATATCCGAGGACTACAAATTTTGAGTGAGCAACATCAGTCCATAGCCCCATGTTGCTCCCGGGTTTCCCAAAAAATGTCGTTTAGGGCCTCAAAACGGCTCCGGAAGTTCAGGACCCGAAAAACTGCTAAAAATAGTAAGTTGTGCTGAAATTGAAAAACTGAAAGAGATAATGGTGGGGCCCCAAGTGGAATAGGTGGGTGACCACCAATATCCACCTGGATCAACTCATGAAGCTTAATCCCATACCATTCCATCTATAATTTCACATACTTCTTGATGGGTTTCCTAGGAAATGCTACTCTTTTTCGATACTTAAACACTTAATAGGGTTTAAGAATGATCCCTTATACATAAACTTGGAAAGTGATATGAAATAATAATAATAATAATAATAGTTGCATTTGTATTTACATATATAATAAGAATACTTCTATTATGATTACCGAGTCATTTTTTTCACCTACTGAGGATTTTGATGAAAATGGAACTAATGATATTGAGCATGTTAATCAATATTAAATTCATAATCCTAAGGAATTTGAAGGCATCACTGATGAAGGGGAGGATGAGGAATTTCTTTCAAACGAAAATTTTAAAGGCACAAATCAGGATAATGGATTCTTTCCAAGTGAGGATCTCAAAGGCACATATGAAGATGATGGATTTCGTTTGAGTGAAGATTTCATAGGCATAGATGAGGATGATAGAATTCCTCCAAGAGAAAATTTCAAAGATAGATATGAGGATGAAAAAGGATTTCATCTGAGAAAGGATATTAAATGCACAGATGAAGATGAAGGATTTCCTTCAAGTGAAAATTTCAAAGGCACAAATGATGATGATAGATTTACTCCAAGCAATGATTTAAAAAGAATAGATGAGGATGATGGATCACAAAGAAAATATTTCAAATCCATAAATGAGGATAATGAATTTTCTTTGAGCAAGGATTTCAAAGGAACATATAAGGATGGTGAATAATTTCCTCCAAGCAAGGATATCAAAGGCACAGATAAGGATGGTGAAGGATTTCCTCGAGAGAATATTTCAAAGGCACAACTGAGGATGGTGAAGGATTCTTTTGAAAAACGATTTCAAAGGCACATATGAGGATGATGGATTTCCTCGGAGCAAGGATTTCAAGGGCACATATGAGGATGATGGACTTATTCTGAGTGAGGATTTAAAATTCATATATGAGGATGATGTAGGATTTCCTTTAGGTGAGGCTTTTAAAGCCACATATGAAGATGGTGAAGGATTTCCTCTCAATGAATATTTGAAAGGCATAGATAAGGATGTTGGAATTTCTCCAAGTAAAGATTTTAAAGGCATAAATAAAGATCATGGATTTCCTCCTAGTAAGGATTTGAAAGGAAAAAATGAGGATGGTGAATGATTTCCTCTGAGTAACAATTTAAAAGAAACATTTGATGATGATTAAGTATTTCCTCCAAGTGAGGGTTTTAAAGGCATAGATAAGGATGATGGATTTCCTCTAAGAAAAGATTTAAAAGGTATATATGTGGATGATGGATTTCTTCCAAGTAAGGATCTCAACAACATTGATGAGGGCGGTAAAGGATTTCCTTTGAGTGAGGATTTCAAAGCAAAAAATAAGGATGGTGATGGGTTTCCCGTGAGAAAAGATTTCAAAGGCACATATGAGGATGGTGGATTTCCTATGAGAAAGGATTTCAAAGGCATAGATGAGAATGATGGATTTTCTCTGATAAAAGAATTGAAATAAATAGATGAGAATGGCAAAGGATTTTTCTTGAGTGATAATTTCAAAAGAACTAATGAGAATGGTGAAGGATTTATTTTGAGTGGGGATTTTAAAGGAACAAATGAGGGCAGTGAATGATTTCTTGACCATGTTGAGTATTAATGTTGTAAGGATAATATGCCCCCTAACGATGCGTAAATTGTTTGTATAGATGATGATTACATGATGGAGATATTACGATCATATATTGAATCTAGGAATAAATCTAGACCCTTTTCTATCAATCCAAATCATTCTAGTTATACAAGGTCTAACAAATAATTTCTCATGAGAACAAGTTCCATCACTGAATTGATTTCAACTGAATGTTTTCAAAATGATCACATGAAGTGTATGAGATTCAATTATGCAGTAGAGAAAAGGAAGACATATTTTTCAATGAATAAAATCATGCAAAATACATATTTAGTGACGTGCATGATATCTACAAATATGGGTTATGAACATCATATTGGAAGTCTTTTAATCTCTATAAATTCTTCCAAAAAATTGAATTGAATTGGTAATGTTCATCTATCAAGAGTCGAAACAAGGTTGGAAAAAAATCCTACATTTTATTCAAAGGTACATCATAGACAAGAGGTTAGGCCATTAGCAAATACTACAATGTCCTGGATGTAATACTTATTTTAAAAACATGGAGAATACATGTGACTTGGATTGGATCATTATATTATTTTTCATCCATCTTGAAGCTTTTAGAGTGGAAAAAGAGGAGGAATCAACACACAATACCAATTTTACCATTGGGACCCAATTTGGCAAACCGGGGTCTCAAACATTATGGAAATAGTTTAAGGCACACAAAACCATATTTTTAAGTCATGCACCTTTTAGCGTTATTCTAGACATAAATACCTTTCCAATGGTGCAAGAATTACCTCAATTCGAGTTTGTATGCAAATTTTATTTCACTTAGAATTTGATCTTCATATTTTGACCACAATAATTTTAGAGGATACCACACCATCTGCACATTATTTATGGAAAATGGGCTAGCCATGTGATCATAATGAAGAAGAATCTAGAAGAGTCCATATTGTAACACTAATTAAGAGTTTAAGGAGTCAAACCTAACTACTAGTAGGCTATCAAGGAGTGTTATAATCGAGCCACGAGGAGGAAAAGGGGTTTCCTTCTATTCAAGTGCATTTTGTTCCATAGATGAGTAGAGTGGTTGAGAGTGGATAAAGAAAGAGAAAACAAAGAGGGGTTGTGCATTATAGTATCCCACAGGTAACAAATCTCACTTCTTTGTACTTGAATCCATTTTTATTTAGAGAAAGAGATGAGAGCGACCTAACCTTCTAGCTAGGTTTTCTTCCAAAATGATTTTCTAGGTTATATATTATATTAATTTGTGTTGATTTTTATTTAATTTTCTCTATTTTCTAAAGATTTTATCTATTGCATTGATAAGTATACACTATAATTAATGAATCTAAAAATCTAGGGAGAAATTAACCCTCATAATGTATATTTCAGATTCTATACATAATTTTATCATATTTTCTATGACAAATTGTCCAATGGAATATCCATGACAGTTTATGAATCATATTGGTATCAAAGAAAATTTCTTTTGGTATATTACGAGGACTTGCAAGGGATCCAAATTGGTTAAGTTAAAATTCATAAACGCCCAATAATGACCAACAAATCTGTTAATAACCCTTAACATCCCAAAAAGGAGAGGTTTGCAAGGTTGGAATAAAAATTCACAGATATAAACCATAATGTGGGCCTCCTCATGGCATCCCTGACCAATAATATTGAGCTATTTGGAGAGGATTTTGTTTCTAACATGGAGGTCATATAGGAGGGGATACGAGTAGATTGAGAAGGACCAAAGAGGGAATCTAAGAAAGAACTAGAAAGCATCAAACCAATTCGAGTGTCCTAAAACATTCACAGTCCCTGTTGAAAATGGAAGCGAAGGTCAAGGTCAAGCTATATCAAGGTAATATTGATGTTTTGAGGTTAAATAATTGGTTCTAGTGATAAAAGCTTATTTAAGAGTTCATAATATATAGAAAGGATAGAATAATTTGTTTTTTCAACTAAAATTAGAGGGTCTTTCCCTAACGTGGTGGGAAAGAAACATAAAGACATTGAGGTTGGATGGAGATCCTCTAGTGACTAGACATTGAGGTTGGATGGAGATCCTCTAGTGACTAGACATTGAGGTTGGATGGAGATCCTCTAGTGACTAAGTGGGGAGATTCCAAAAAAATTATAAATTAACAATTTTACCTTATGGGTATGTAGAGGACCAATGCATCTAATGACATTACTTTAGGAAGATGCAGTAGCAAAGTGTATAGGAGTACACCACAAAATCTAGAAAGTGGCCATAATGTTGGGTATCTCCCCCAAAAAAATAGTTGTACTCCTTAAGTATCTAGTGGGTCTACAAAGCCATCTATAGAAGCAAGTGATGCTATTCAAGCCTAGATCAATGGACGATTCTTGTGTATAGAGATAATACCTGAAGAACATAAGCTAAAACAAAGAAAATTCAAGTGGGTCCAAGTAGAAAGAGCACCAACAAACTTCCAAGATGGGGAAGAAGAAGTGAAAAGGAGGGAAGAAAAAAAAGGCAACAAGTACAACACAACAATGCAAAGATCCCAACAACTATTTGAACCACTGTAACATTGACAATCATACATATGAGAAGTGTTGGAAGTTGATCTAGAGCTCAACTGAAAGAGAAATAAGAAAGGTGATAAGAAGAAAAATCTCATGGCCACTGATTCAAGCAACCAAGTGAAAATGAATTCATATGTGGATGAGAAGATTGTTTGTACATTAGTGCAAAAGGAGGTAAATCTGAGTAGCCTTCAACAAAAAGAAAAGAATGAAAAGACTAGAATCTTCCACATAAAGCTAAAGGTCAAGAACAAAAAGATTGATGCTCAGTTCGATTCAAGATCCAAAGCAATTTCATTGTAGCAAAGCTAGTCAACAAATTGGAATTAGAACTTCGTTGTCATCCAAACACATGCGTTGAGATGGGAAAATAAGGATGCAAAATTAAAGGTAACCGGACATTGAAAAACTAGATTTCATATGAGTATTGATTTTATTGATGAAATAGAACTAGATGTAGTTTCCCTTCATATATATGGAGTATTCTTTGGAAGTCCCTATATGCACATACAATATGCAATCTTCATGCGGAGAACCAACTTGTACCACCACATCAAAGATGGAAAATCCTTCAATAACAATAGACAAGAAAAACAACCCAAAATTTTATTAATAAATTCCAACCCAATAAAAAAATTAATTAATTCTATTAAAAAATATGTTTTATTTAAAAAGCATAAAGAAATATACCAAGAAACAAAAACAACCAATAAAAAACACAACATTGTAATTTAATTTAATATATATTAGGTATCGAATGTAATTTAATTTAATATATATATTAGGTATAGAAATAAATTTATCAAGTAAACATTAAATAAACTAGTACCAACTTAGAAACCAAATTAAGAAAATACCTTTCCCACAACAATGTCAAATGATTTATTTATTTTTCTTTAATGGTAAAAATATATCATTCCAAAAAAAGATATGAAGTCATCCGAGATCTCTAAAAAGGTACGGACTTTTACTATTGTAAAATGCAACATGTTTAAGTTGTCACCTCAACTTTATATGTATCAACAAAGTAAGAATTTTGACAAAACTACATTATACAATTAAAATACATATAATATTAAATATTTTTAAAAATTTATAACATTTTGACAACACTATATTATAAAATTAAAATACTTATCTTACTTTATATAGAAATATAATAATAATATTTTTTTTAAAATTGTAAATTAAAATGAAGCTATATTAAGTATGTAGCTTTACTTAGTTCCATACGTAAACTTTTAACTTTTAATATTATGACACGTTGAAATTTACATATATAAAATCTGAATGCATGCCAGGTTGCAATTTCTACTTTAATTCATCCCCGAAGTTAAGACACTACATTGTTTATATATTAAATATCATTGAGAAAATTATAAATGAACAGGAAACTCTGTTTGGATGGGAAGAACGACGAAAATAGTCCCCTAAACCTGTAAAGTCCATGATGTCCATAGATGATGACAAGAAGGATAATTTGATCTGGTTTGTTTTCTTAACTACCTTCACTCAAGTCATCTGCCGAAGATTTTAGGTCCAGCATATACAGTCCAATTGAGTCTAACAAATGTCCGCTTGACCCAAACAAACCTACAATCTTACCCGCTTCTGTCTCAAAATAAGTTCCAGCTTCCAGCCCGCATGGTCCATGATCCCTTTGATTCGTATGAAATGTCAAAGAAATGATCACTTCGTTTGGTCCATATTTTCCAAGGCGTCCACTGATTTTGGTGAGGAACTCCTCTGGATAATTTAAATCGTACTGCACACATACATGCACAGAGCAGCAAAACTAGCTGTTATAATCAATAGGAATACTTATTTTCAGTCTTTTAATGTATTGGAAGGTTTAACTTATACAACTCATCTGATTGAGTATGATGCTCTCATCATTAACCCTTTTGGGGTTATCTCACAGCTTACTCACAAAGCGAACCATTAGATTTTTTAATGGAAAGCTTCAATAACACAAATTTACAACTGAATTACAATCAAGGACATCAAACACTACTTACCACGATTCGGTTGTCCTGTTTGAATCCCAGACCATGCGGAAGGGCCTCGATATATTTATCCTTCATACTTGCATCGCCTTCCAGAGCATAATGCAGTTGAATTGAAGTTAACCAATTGTTTCCATTTGTGGTCGTGATAATCCTTCTTATTCCTGAATATGTCCCATCATTCCAAGAAGCCCCCCCACGGCCGCCGTGTAGTTGAGAGCAGTGAAAATTCTGCCATAGAGAAAACGTTAGATTTGATTGAATACCAAAACAAAATTCCCAGAAAGAGCAACGGGGTAGTTTTCAACCACAAATACTCTACAGGCCCTTTATCATTTTCAGTTGCAATAGTATATGAAGTTATAAATGAAAATCTTGACAGCTAAATCTTGGCATATTATTATCAGTTTCAGTTACAGTATATGAAGCTATAAATGAAAATCTTGATAGTTAAATCTTGGTATATTAATAAAATTTTAATTTCAGATCCGAGGCTTTTGTGAGAAGAGTAATTATGTTTAATTACTTTTGGATTATTCATATTACACATTTTGATTGTTAATATTACTAGTCAACCAATGTGACTCATTTTGGAATATATTTGTATCTTGAAAATGAATCACACTAACTAACGAATTCAAAATGTGTAAAATCATGTGAATAATCCAAAAATACTTAAATATAGTAAAAAACACCTCTAAAATCGAAAGTCGACAGAGAATACACCCATAATTTGATCGTCACTATCACTCACCTGATTTTTGGAGGCTGTCTTCAGGGTATACACTCCGATTGCATCCACAACATCTCCACCTCTTCCAAAGAGACCTACAATGTTGCCTCCCATTTCTGTCTCAAAACTGGGTCCCCCTTCCTCCCCGCATGGTCCAAGCTTCCTTTGATTAGTATGAAACGTTAAAGATTTGATCACCTTCCAAGCTCCATATGTTCCAAAATAACCACTGATTCTGGTTACCATTTCCTCTGGGTAGTTCAAATCGTACTGCATGCAGAGGTCAACAAAACCACATTATCAATGTAATCACTTACATTCTATTTGTTTTAACTCATTTTCAGGTTTAATATATATTGGTTGACCATACATCGACTTACTTCTTTTGGAGAGCCACCTATAACTCCCGGTCGATGGCCCTCGATATATTTACCCTTTATGCTTCCATCCCCTTGGAGACCATAACACAGTTTAACTGAAGTTAAAAAATTATTATCATTTACAATCATGGTAATTCGTCTAATTCCTGAATATGTCCCATCATTCCAAAAATTTCCCCCAGTAATGCCGCCGTAGAGCCGGCTGCGGTGAAACTCCTGTTGTGAAGAAAACGTCTTGCTTTAATGAATAACAAAGAGACATTAAAAAGAATAATCGTATGCATAGTTTTCAATACCACATGCTTTAATGAATAACAAAGAGACATTAAAAAGAATAATCGTATGCATAGTTTTCAATACCACATATATAGTTCAGAAATGATCTTATTGTCTGCTAGTTCGAATAGAGAGCATAGAACGGTCTTTTTAACAAGTAAAACGGAATAAAACTCAAATATGTGCTGTTCAGATTCTCAGAAGGAAAATTAGTTTCTACCGATCACAGCAAACTAAAGTAGGGCATATTTTCACATTGTAACGGAGAAATCCAGTAGAAGACTGTGGTGAAACGAAGTGACCATGTTAAGATGTTTTCACTGTTAAAAATAATCCCTCTGGTTACCTATTTTAGTTGGGCGGTTAATTGTTAGTTCGAGACCAATTATGAAAGTTCCTAAGTTATTTTTAGCAACAGTCAGTCAGCATATTGTCACGTGTCACGCAAGTTCTAGAAGTAGTTAATTATAAGGATTCTGACAATCTTTTAGTCTTTGTGTAAATTTTATTTAAGGGTGAGAAAGACTTGCCAATGTCGTAAGTGTGTTTCCTCACCCTTTCCTTCACTGTAAATCTTTTCATGGTATCAGAGCAACTCCAAGTCTCTTTGTGAAAACGATTTACATGGTATCAGAACAACTCTAAGTCTCTTTATGAAAAATAAGAGCGGATTTAAGACTGAGTATAGCGAATCATAAGATCCATGGATTTGAATTAAAAAAGGAGCAGGTCTAAATATGAAGTCTGCGTAAAAAGAGTTGAGAGTTTTTTTCTTTTGGTGGGTGAACCCGGCAACTTTTCTTGGCGAACCTCTCCGGTCAATGGTGATTGCTAAAATTTACGCTTTCACCTGTGTTTAATTGATTACAGACCGTGCTTTTGCTTTTAATTTTACGTAGACGTTTAAGTATCATCAATGGCTGAAGCATAATTTCGACTGCTACCTGATCTACCCGGTCAGTCAATACGCCTAGTGTTGGGTCGGAGGATCCCAGAATATACAAAGAGACAGAGACAACTATGGAAAAACAAAACTAAACACAGACTTTCACAACTATGAAAAAACAAAACTAAACAGAGACTTTCGTTATTACTCATGGAAAGCCTTGCCTTGGCTTGCTTGCTCAGGCAAAGACAAATACAAATTTATAGATACAAAAGGAAGATCTAGAAGAATTTTCTGCATGTGATTCAAATGACTACATTATAGATTCTAGAAATCAATCACGGTGGCGGCAGTCGGTGTGATGGTCATAAAGTCTTGTCTTATCAGGAATTTCGTTGTGGACGGTGAGGTCAGCACCTAAATTTTCAAGCATTAGTTTAAAAAGTCTACAAAATAACTTAAAAAATTTGGTAAGATTTTAAAAAATTTCGGCAAAAATTTATCAGAATCTTGTTTACAGATGTTAAAATCAGTATTTTGGGTGTTTTAAAGGTTTTTGATAATGTTAAATCTATTTCTACTATAAAAATGCAATTCAAACACTCCAACTACCTAATTTTTAGAATTTTCTTCAATTTGCTTTCACATTTAACACGAAAAGAATACAAAGAATTTAGAACCTGGATACTCCCAATAAGCGTGATTGATTGTTTGCTCTATTTCTCCTCATCAGGATCTCCGATCACTTTTAATTTTGTAAAGAAAAACAGAACACATTTCCACCCAGTTTATTCCAGCTACTAGTTTTTTAATTTAAATATCAAAAGCCTGCTCCTCACAGACATCCAAACCTCCAAGGACAAGAGTTTGAATCTCAACCGATCCTCCGCTGACGACAAGTCATTGGTTGGGCCAACGTGCTTCAAACTCGGAATTTGGAAGATACAGTTGCTTCTTTCAAATTCAAATAGGTGTAAAAGTCCAACAGAGTAGGGTGTAAAAATCTTGGATATCTCGGCAATTGTGAATTTATGGAAGATACAACTACTTTCAAATTCAAATAGGTGTAAAAGTGAAACAGAGTAGGGTGTAGAAATCTTGGATATAATGGCAATTGTGAATTTATGAAATTGTTAGGGTGGATTTGGTAAAATTGACTCAGTCAAGTCAAGTTAATGGTAGTTTTGAGCTCTATAGTCAAGTCAAGTTAATGGTAGTTTTGAGCTCTAAGCTTATAGGTATTTATGGTTTTGCCCAAAATATTCATTTAGATATTTATGGTTTTGCTCATAGTATTCATCTTAAGTATAATCTATTTAAAAGCTAATCAAATTTATCTTAAAAAGGGCCACTCGAAACAAAACAATGATCCTCTAGGAGAGTTATAAATCTTTTATATGGTAAAAAGTTACCGATTTTAAATTAGTCAAGTTTTCCACATAAATCTATTGTTTAGTTTTCCACATAAATCTATTATTTGGTTTTGTAAATTCTTTTTACATTATTTCTGAAATCTAAAATTTAAATTTACATGCTGTTATTGATATATTACATTATTCATAAATCTGATATTTATATTACAGATTTACAAATCTAATTTATAATCTGATTTATATTGATAAATAATTTGTTAACTGTTTTAACATAAATAAAGTAATTTCGAACAGAAATAAAGTAATTTCTCTACTACTTAATGTTACAAATGCATTAATTTACTGCAATTTTTCAAGGTTAGATCGCTGAGAAACTTATGCTTCATATTTTTTTTGGGAAAGATTGTTAGAGTGGAATTTTTACGATAGTCTTTCACCTCCTTAAACTTTAATACTCTTTTTTCACACAATACTCTTGAATCTAGGGTAGTGAGCACTATAAATGATTAAAATTTATTGCAGTCCATTTCTTTACCTTTAAAAAGCTTTCTGAAGACATAGATAACACTATTTCTAAACCTGTTGAACAGCCGGAAAAACACCAAGACCAACACTACTCAAACCCTTGATTTAATTATTAAAAAACTGCTTCACACTCATTAACTACTATCGTTTGATTCTCCCTTTCTTATTTATTCCAGAGGGGGTTCATTCCCCTTCTTCCTTTTCATTCGTCGTGACTTCTTTTTGCTATCCATGATATCTAATTCCATTTACAGCTCTATCGACTGACTGACTAACTAACCGCTCTAAAGGTTTGAAACCTGCGCTTCTTTTCCCGTGTATTTTCTCGTTTATATTAGAGGGGTTCATTCCCCTCCTTCGCTTGGTCTCTTCACTGATCATGATATCGAATTCCATCTACAGCTATATATATTATTATGAATGAAGTTAATACCAGCCCCGTTGGGGCAATCATAGATCTGATGGTGATATCATAGATCTGATGGTGATAATGGCATGCTGATTCCAAATGATCATCTATATGTTCTCCTATCAGGTAATTCTACTCTTGAGGATTCTGTTATTGATTTGCCTGCTAATGTTAATGCACAATTTGCGGAGTTAACTCCACCAGACAAGGCGCTGATGGCTTCTACTTTTTCTAAAAAAAAACAATGTATTTTCTCTCCCGGTGAATTCCGGTTCGCCCATGCAATTAGAATCCGAAGTAAACCTTGGATCGACAATCATGAGGAAGGATAAAATGCCGCATGCCTCTAATGCTCTTGCTGACCACCATCAAACATGTTCCATCTCTGCGCCATTATACACCTCCCCTTCCATGCCGCCCCTAGAAAACGCATCACCTCCCCCTTCTCCTCCCCCTCAGCATAATACCGAAAAGGTGAACTTACCGGACTCACCTAATGTCTCTATTGCTCTAGCTGACCACCATCAAACCTGCCCCACAATTGCTTCTTTATATACATCCCCATCCCCTCGCCACTCTCCTCCCTCTCCACATAATATTGCGAATGGGGACTTATCGGAATCACCTATAAATACTTTTGGATGTGATATCGAATCCCTTTTAAACAACCCGAACCTGAATATCCCTAGGAATCCTGATATTGTCATCTCATCGGCTTCGGGTTGCAATATTACGGTGAGGAAAAAAACGAAGTTTGCATTCAGACACTTCAGAGGGAGGCCGAAAACAAAATCCCTCTTCCGGGATGAACTTCTTGACCTCTGGGAGGTCCCTATTTTTTCAGCTGATGATCCCAGGGTGGATGGAGCTTGTGACCCTCGGGTCTCCAAATGATTTTCGCCCTCTCCTTCAGCTCATGTGGCGTATTGTTTTTTGCAGATGGCTTTATATGTTTCTATCATGTTTTTTA
Organism: Pinus albicaulis; assembly: GCA_034641835.2. NCBI lineage: Eukaryota > Viridiplantae > Streptophyta > Pinopsida > Pinales > Pinaceae > Pinus > Pinus albicaulis. Next base: position 554,126,254 of record CM076581.1, on the reverse strand, counting down.
TGGTTCATCTATATGCCCCAACTCATATGCTGCTATGGTATATGCCGTGGGATGTCTGGCTTATCGATGAAATGGTTCCTGTTGTCGCGAATGTTGTGGGTTCACATCTTCGGATTTGGTTGATCCTCCATTTCTGTTTCTTCGATTTGATGGATAGGGGTTCATTTCTACGGTGCGGGACTGTCCCCATGATATGTATATGTTTCTCTTTTCTCTCCATGCTACTTTTCCAATTGGCAATTGGGGGATCTTTTTAGACATTATCAACGACTCTCTGCTTGATTATGAGTCTCATGTGATGGGTATGTTTTGTCAAATCACATTATTTTTGGTTTTAGGAGCAATGTTGCATATTTTGGAGGTGATTACTCCCTTCACTTTCTTATGTTGTATTATGCACTGTTTTTATTTATCATAATATAAAACAGTGTTTTTTTCTTTCTGAAAAAAAAATTTAAATAAAAATAAAAATAAAAATAAAAAATCGAAATCTTTTTAATACTTAAAAAAATACATTCCCTAAATTTATATAGTCAAAACCTTTTCTATATTGAATCGAATGGTTTGCTGAAACAACTCACCTGAACCAACAAAATTCTCTTAATCTTTTTCAACACACGTTGAACAATCTCCTCCACGAGCAGGCCCTCGTCACTGGATATTCACAACAAAATAAAGAAATGGAGTTAGAAACTTGTACACACATTGATATGATTTAGCTGAGCAGAAAACTTTGTTACAGATGGAGAGTAATAATTCTTACCCGTTAGAAAATGCAAGGCAAACAGAGGATGTACAGAGGTGCGGTGGCTTGTTAAGATCGCTGCGCTTAGCCCGGTCGTGACCTAGGCCGCCGCTCGGCCTCTGCTGCGCTTCTGCCTCGGCCTCCCTCGGCCGGCCCCCCTGCGAGGGCCTCGTATTTCTCCAGGCACATCCCGGTGCTTTTGGTGTGGCCTCTCGCGCTCTGGAGGCGTGGCTCTCTCCGCCCTCAGCGTTTTGGTGATCGCCTTGTTTGCTCGTGACTTGTGGAGGCGTCTGCATATCGGTGAAGTTCTGATGTGGTGAGGGTTGGTTTGCGGGTTTCTTCACTATGGATCCGCCTCCTCCGCCCCCCTCCTCCGATGCCGAAGCTTTCCTTAAACTATTGGAGACCCTGCCGAAGAAGAAAGTCTCTGAGTCTGCAAAATTTGTGAAACGAGTGGAGGATATTCCTGAGATATCTCTCCCCCCCGAAGGCCCGATCAAGGTTGCTCTTTCCTTGGCTGAGAGGGCCTTGGTTGGCCAGTTCACTGGCCTCTGGCCCTCCCCCAAGACGACGGAAAGTTGGGTCGCACGTAACTGGGCTCCCCTGATCAAAAACAGAGTCACCTCGTACTTCCTTGGAAAGGGCTTCTTTCTATTTGAATTCTCGGACAAAGATGACAAGGATCTAATATTCCGGAATGGCCCCTACTTCATGGGTCCTCGGGGCTGTACCTGAACAAATGGACGCCCGATTTTGATCCTGCTGTTGACGTGCCCACGGCTGTTCCAGTGTGGGTTAGGCTCCCCAACCTGCCTATGCATTGCTGGAATGGGGAATCGTTAAAACACATTGGAAACACCTTAGGCAAGTACATTGATCGAGCAAGTAACAAAGATCAATACGATTGTGCGAGAATCTGTGTAGAAGTCGATTTGGAAATAGGTTTGCCGGAGGCTGTGAAGATCAGGGTTGGTAGCTGGACTCATCTACAAAAGCTGGACTATGAGCAACTACCATTCAAGTGTCGGAAATGCCATGTTTATGGCCACTTTGCCCGAAGCTGCCCAAAAAATCGTGAAGCGGAGAAAGGAAAGGATGAAGGATGGACTCAGGTCAAAAGAAATAAAACTGCTCATCGAGGCCCTCGTGCCGAAATCCCTAATGGCAAGGGCTCTCAGGCCGCCCCTCGTATCCAGACTCCAAACATGGAAGAACAAGGTAACAGTTTTGTGCATTTGAATACTGTCATAGAAGGCTCCCAAGAACCGGAGAAGCAGAAGGAAGACTCGATTCCCACAGAGCCCCCCTCGGGATCAAAGCTTGGGGACAACATTGAAGACGGATCTAAAGAAGTCTTCATAGAAGAAACAGAGGATGGGCACGACTCTGATGACACAGAAGAAGAAGGCGAAATAGAGATCTCCCAAACTTCAGCCAGAAGATCGTTAAGAGGCCGGAAAACAGCTCGGGAAAAAAGAGAGCAAGAGACATACAAGGATAAACTTCAAGGAAGTCAACCTACCCTCGAGAAACTCCTGGCTAACACTCCGAAGAAGAACAGAAATCAGCCTCAGAGCTCTAGAGGAGCTCAACACACAAAAAGCAAGTAATGAAGATCGTCTCCTGGAATTGTAGGGGGTTGGGAAGCAGATCAAAAGAAGATGCATTAAGAATTTTGAAACGAACTGAATCTCCAGATCTACTCCTCATCCAGGAGACTAAAATGGAGGATACTTCCTTCCTCCAGATTGGCAAAATACTGTGGAAGAATAGCGTAGGTCAAGCAGTCTCAGCTCGCGGTGCTTCAGGCGGGCTGGGCACAATCTGGGATGCCTCTAAATTCACAAGGATCCAGGAAGCTAGCAGCATGCATTGGACGTACACTAAGCTCCGTCACATAGAATCCGAGCTGATTCTTTCCCTTCTTAACGTGTATGCTCCTGTCAGCGCAGGGGAGAAAAAAATTTGCTGGGATACTATTAGAAGACTGTCTGAGTCCGAAGTGCTGGAGAATATCATAATTGCAGGTGATCTCAATCTGACTTTATCCTCGTCAGATAAACGTGGTGGAAGTATTGTTCGAGATCCTGCGCGAGAATGGGTTGAAGAGTTGATTTACGATTGGGATCTGATAGATGTAAAGCCTCTGTCCGGGAAGTACACTTGGACAAACAAAATAATCGGCCCAGGTCATATTGCTGCAAGGTTAGACAGATTCTTGGTTCAAAGTTATTTTTTACTTCATGGATTTGTGACTAAAATGCAAATCATTCCTTGTAGTATTTCTGATCATCGCCCTATCAAACTTGAGATGGTGGCGCCCTTGAATTATGGCCCCATTCCATTTAAATTCAGTTCTCAATGGCTCAAGGAGCAATCTTTCATGCCTCTGATTAAAGAGCGCTGGAAGACCCCTGTCATTGGCTCTCCCTTTTTTGTTTGGGAGGAGAAGCTAAGGAGAGTCAAAACCGCGTTAAAAGCCTGGGCTAGATCCTTACCCAACCCGGCTGTGGAAAGGAAAGCGATCCAGGAAAGGTTAGAGAAGCATCAAATGGAATCAGAAAATGTTGAGATCACTAAGGTTAGGCTCGATGAAGAGGCCTCACTCCAGCAATCATTTCTTAAAGCTAGCCTGGCAGAGGAAGATTACTGGAGATTGAAATCCCGCAGTCTCTGGCTCAAGGCGGGAGATAGGAATACTTCATTCTTTCATAAGCAAGCTCAGGCCCGAATCTGCCGCAACTCCATCTCTGAAATAACGGTTGAGACCATCACGCATCGTGACATCCATAGTATCAAAACCGCGGCTTTCACTCATTTCAACAATCTCTATAAAGAAGTGGAGGTGTTGGAACAGGACTCTACTCTTGTGAACGAGGTCCCCTCACTGATATCCGACACACAGAATCATTTCCTGGAAGCTGAGATTACCAACAACAAAGTAAAGAGAGCCCTCTTTGCTATGGAACCAGATAAGGCCCCGGGGCCCGATGGGTTTACCGCCGGCTTCCTGCAATCCTGCTGGTCAATTGTGGAGAAGGATCTATGTAGAATGATTCGGAAATCCCAAGAGTGCCAGAAAATTGGGGGAAGCACCAATTCATCCTTTTTGGCTCTTATTCCCAAGGAGAAAGGGGCAAACTCCTTCAGCAGATTCCGACCCATTTCTCTTTGCAACATCGGATATAAGTTGATCACGAAAGTTATTGCCAACAGACTTAAAACCATCCTCCCTGGTATCATCCCTGAGAATCAAGGAGGCTTTATTCAGGGAAGACAGCTTGTGGACAACTTCATCTTGGTCCAAGAGGCGATCCACTCTAGTGTGGTCCGCAAAGAGAAAGGTATGGATGTCAAGCTAGATCTGGAGAGTGCCTTCGACAGAGTGAGACACAGATTTTTGCTGACTGTACTGGAAAAATTTGGGTTTGGATCTAAATTCATTAAGTGGATCAAGGCATGTATCAGTGAGCCTTGGATTGCCCCTCTGGTGAATGGCAGGGCTACAGACTTTTTTAAAGCTTCCCGTGGGTTGAGACAAGGGTGTCCCTTATCCCCTTTGCTCTTTGTTCTTCAATCCTCTGTGCTCAGCTTCCTCTTGAATAAAAAATTACAGGATCAAGACCTCATGGGCCTGAGCATAGCTAGAGGAGTCAAGAGCATTAACCATGCTCTGTTCGCTGACGATTCCCTTTTGCTGGGTGCTGCTTCAGTGCCTTCAGCTAAAGGTTTCAAGGAGGTGATTGATGATTATTGCCATGAATATGGAAGCAGTCTCAACAAAGGTAAATGTCAAATCTATTGCTGGCACACCCCTGCAGCTACTCTTCAAGCCATATCCAGCTGTTTTGGCTTCGCTGCCTCCTCTACCTGGTCTTCCTTCAAGTACCTGGGTCTTCCAGTGTTCCAAAAAAATGCTGCTAACAAAGATTGGTTACCTCTGCTGGATAAGTTTAAAGCCAAGATCCTATCATGGGGCCTCATTTGGCTAAATCTGGCTGGGAAATCGGTGCTTATAAATGCTGTTCTAAACAGCCTCCCCACCTTTCAATTTGCTGTGTTGCTGGCCCCTGCTGGCATCATAAAGAAAATGGAGGATTTTACAAGAAAATTCTTTTGGAAAGGTGGGAAAGACAATGCTAAGAAAATACCTTTGATAAGCTGGACCAAAATCTCCATGCCCAGACTGGAAGGAGGTCTGAATTTCAAGAATCTCAGCCTTCAAAATCTTGCGTTGGGAGCAAAGCTAATCTGGAGGATCATCGCACCTAATCCGGGGTGGGCTCAGTGTGCTTTGTGGAAGAAATATTTTCATGGTAAGAGGAAAAGATGCTTGGACCAGCCTGTTGTCAAGCCCAGCTCGTCAATTCAAAAGCTCTGTGCAAAAGCCTCCTCCCTAATCTGTCAATATGCCCACTGGATTCCGGGCAATGGCAAGCAAATTCGAATCTGGGAGGATAGGATTATGGGATGTGAGCCTCTGGAGAATGACAGATCACTGCACTCGTTGAAAGATTGGATGCATAGCGCTGGCCATTTCACTCTGTGGGATATCTCAACCTGGGATAATGGAGATTGGCACAGCTGGATCAACTTCGTGGTGCCCCCGAACCTCATTAGTGAGCTTGACTCTCTCCTAGACTTTTTAAATGGGAAGGCCCCATTGCACTGCAGAAAAGTCGATGTTCGAGGCTGGGGTCCGTCCCCAGGGCAATACTCGGTCTCCCAGGGCTACAGACAACTCTCTGCAATCCCCCATGTCCCTCCAGATCCGTCTCCCTGGAGAGGATTATGGAGGCATCCTTCGCTGCCTAAAATAGATTTTTTTTGCTGGCTTCTATGCCACCAGCGGATTCTAACGGAGGACAGATTAATGAAAAGAGGACACTACGGTCCATCCCGGTGCTCGATGTGTGGTGAATGTGCTGAAATGGCTGCGCATTTGATGCTTCATTGCAAGTTCGTGACAGATCTTTGGGTTGAGGCTTTAGGTCCCTGGGATCTGGACTTCGCCCTTCCGCATAGCATACAGGATTTATTTTCTAATTGGCTGCGCTCCTTCCCTGGAGGCCCCCCACAGAACACGCATCTCCAAAAAGCCTGGTGCATCCTTCCTAAAATCATCAGTTGGCATACCTGGTTAGAGAGAAACCGGCGGATCTTCAGTGATAAGCGTAGCGATCCCAAGAGCATCTGGCTCAAAATCAAAGCACAATTAAAAGAATGTATGGGGGAGTTTCTCAATGATGCTGGTCTGAGGGAGCACGAAGCTGTTTGGTGCGATCACCTGGAGCTTCGATTCGTTGCTTTGGACAGGCCGCCCTTACCTCTTTTCGACTGGCAAATTAGGCTCAGCGCTTCTGAATTCCTGTCTTTTTGTTCACAGCAGGCACAGTGGATTCTTTCATTTGATGGTGCAGCGAAAAGGAATCCGGGCAGATCCGGAGCTGGAGGGGTAATAAAAAATGCAGATGGGGTCAAAGTTCTCAGTTACACCTGGGGTATTGGCTACAATACTAGCATCCAGGCCGAAGCTCTGGCGCTACTTCAAGGCCTTAAACAACTCAAATCGCTTGGTATTCGAGTGGCGTTGGTCTTGGGAGATTCCCAATCCATCATTAAAACTATGGTGGACAGCACCTTCCCCTCTGATTTAAGATTGTCCAGGCTGATTAGAAGAATAAGAGTATTAACGAACTCCTTCCAGACCCTGAATTTCTACCATGTTAAGAGAGGCAATAATACAGAAGCTGATGCTGAAGCTAACAAAGCGGTTTCCCTCCCACTCGGAGTCATAGACAGAGATGGAGTCAAACGCTGGGATCCTGTTCCTTAAATGACTGATAATGTTTTACTGTTTGTTACTAAAGCAGTTTGTCTGCATATTTAAAGAGGGGAAGATTGAGGCGGCTATCCGGAAAATAAATTGTAACAATCCCTGGAAGGGCATAGAAAAAGAGGATTCGGTCCTGCTCATGGACAATGCTGAATCCTGCTCTCCATTTTGTAACCAGTCTTGAGGTCCTTTGACCAGTATTAATATAATCAACTATCCGTTCCTGTAAAAAAAAAATAATTCTTACCCGTTACACGTTTCCTGGAGATGTAATCCACTTACGTCTGCAAAACGAGAAAGAACTTCTCTCCATTTCTGAACAGTGGTGGAGTCGTTTCGCGACTCCAGTTTGCGCAGGCCCTGAGTATAGGCTCCACCTTCTCTTTGCGTCCACCGAAGGTCAGCAGGATCCACATGGTAAAACACAGGTATAATTGGAGCCCCTGAGTCCAACATGTAGACGAGCTCCTTGAGGCACCATTCTGATTCCGCATAACGAGGGGAAAAAATGGCTACATGGCTGGAGGCGTTTTTAATTGCGTTTATTATCTGTGAAGTTAAGTTGTGTCCCATTTGCATTTCCTCCTTGTCGAAAAACACTCTCAATCCAATATGTGCAGAACAGAGGCGATGGTACAGATTACTGGCCAAGGTTTTCTTAACATCAGGACCTCTATGATTGATGAATAAGTGGTAAAATTCGTTGGGAGATGTAATGGTGGAGGAGGAAGCCATTAACGCAAGCGAATGACAGAGTTAAGCTTCAACCACGATAAGATGAAGAAATGCTGCGCAAGTTTAGAAGAAGGGCAGTAAACTGCTTATTTTCCATAGGGTTATTGACTCTCTCCATTTGTCTTATATGAAATTATTCTCGAAGAAACAAGAAGTTGCCCGGTCGCAATTTGCCACCGTGTTGTTCGCTTTCAACCCCCTTGCTGCACAGTTTTTTTTTTTTTAAATTTAATTCCAACTGCCCGCATAGGACAGCAGGCCGGCAAAGTAAATGGTGATGGAATTTAAGACCATGAGTAGGCAGCAGTATGACCCACCGGAACGGGTGAGATATGATAAATTTCGTTAAATCAAAGTTGTCTACAACTCAGATTCGTTTCTCATTCGGCTGAGTTATTCGTTTCTCATTCGGCTGAGTTTCCACCCACTTGACGTTAGAAAAAAATCTTGATCACCTTTCCTCTCTTGTCTCTATCCACAATCATAATTTCATCACATGTTTGAAGAGAAGCCATCTCTAGTTCTGACAACATTCATGTTTAAAGGATAATTCAAAAAACACCTTCCACCAAAAATGTAATTATTGAAATTAAATGTCATTTATGACTAACGACAAATATCATAAAATTTAAATATATGTATTTTATTTTCAATAATTCGCGAATGAATAGTCTATAATGTGATTTTTTGAAGGTTTTTATGGTAGTATTTTTCGATCTAATTTCTCTAAATTCTAGCAGGAATTTAGTGAAAATAGAAGTTTGATGAGTAACCTTGCACAATTGAAGTGCCCTAAGAGTTTTTTGGTATGTTGAATCCATATATACAGTCAAAAAACTAGTTTAAATATTAGAAATCAAGATTTTACCTCAATATTTTTCACCCACACTGAAACTCCAAAAAGTTGAACTAAAAACAACTCCACTCATGAATATTATTTATGGCTCTTTGATCTCAATCTATATTATATTATGATTGAACACTTTTATTTGCCTTTAACATTTTATAACTAGAATAATTTGTATTTTTAAATTATATGTTATTTATGCTAATAACAAATATCATAATATTTAAAAATAAGGATCTTATTTCCAATAGCCTATCAATCTTATTTCCAATTTTTTGATCTCAATCTATATTATACCTTTCCTATTATGTTGGGATAGATGTGAATCATGAGATAGTTTCATGATTGAACATTAATGATTGCCTTTTGACATTTTGTAATTAAAATCATTTTTATTTTTATTAGCTTTCATCTTTTTTTTTAATACGATGTATTTTTCCACAATCTGAAATCTACTACAAAAATTATGTTTATATATAATGGTAGAAGTGTCCTCATACACGTAATTTTATTAATAATGGAAAAGAAATTAGATAAAAAGTTGTAGGAGTTTACAAACGTAAACTTCTACTAAATTTGCAATTAGTGTTGGAGTTAATGCTTACATTCCATATTTGAGAAGGTGATTTGTGATGGTTGAGAAATTATCTCAACCTCTCTCTCTAAATTAGGAATAAGTTGGATCTCAGAAACTCTATTTAATAGAGTAATCTGACTGTAATCTGTGTGTGTGAGTGTGTGTACACATACACCATTTTGTGCATAATATATGATTGTGTTTTTGTAATTTTGTGATTTTAGCTATTTCTATCATGGTGTCAAAGCACAAGATCAGAATGGTCCTGTGTGTTGTAAGCCAAAGTTTTTTGGCATGAGTGGATCTTTTACAAGGTTTGCGTATAGAGGCAGATCAGATCTCAGCGTGTAGAGGCAGATTGGATTGGCGCAATAGAAGCATGGATTGCAGATCGAATTCTGCCAGGTATCGGCAAGCCGAGAGTTAGGAGGAGCCACTGGTTGGTTGGCACTGTGTCTGTGGTATTGTTTTTTCACGTTATAGGAGGTAGGATGACGAGCAGTAACCAGTGTCCTATTCTGAATTACGAAATTACGAAATTAAACAAATAAAAATTCAAAATTTGATGCATCAGTGTGCAATAAACACTGAGTTTGGAACTCGACTTCAGTGGACAGCCAACAATAATACATTGCAATAACATGAGATTTAAGTGAATAATTTTAGTACTCGAGAGAACACAAATCCAAAAGCTGCGCGATCACTCAATTACAGTCCTGTCATCGTTCAGTAAGCAGTCAGCAAACGATAGCGCAATGACACAGAGAATCTTATTTGTAGGCGCACGAAATGAAATACGAGCACGATATGTATAGAACAATCCAATTTTGAAATCAACTGACAATAGTGCAATGCCAGAGAATCTGTATTCCAGTATCTATGCTCCCACGTGGATAGCTAATGCAACTAGAAATGCCACATTGGATCAGCTGGGACATGAGCTGCAGCTTTGCGTTGTGAGAAGTAAATCACTAGTATAGTATTGTCGAGTAGTTTGTTAGTATTATAATTTATTTGTAAATTAAGTGATGTATTTCAAACTAGATAAAAATGTTATTTTGCAAAACTGATTCTAGATACATTCTGTATCTAGACGGATTTTCTAGATAATTGGCGAGTACAGCGGTTGGCACCCATGCATCTCGGTGGATGGGAGCTCGTCCATAGAGTGACTAGGAGTTCAGTGATTGCAATCAATTGTTTTCGAAGAGATCAAGTGGCAGTAAGGCTCAATATGGATGGTTGTCCAGATAGTATGGCAGTTGCAGATCTAGGGAAGGATCCCTCATTAGTGGTAGACATGGAAGTGGTTTCCTAATGAGGTTATGCGACAGATTGGGATGTTGTCCAGTAATTGACTTCGGGAGGTCCTTGATTCGGGAGTTGAGGAAGCAAACTCGGGAATCCAACTTGCCAACTACACCTTTCCGAGGGTTATGAGGCAACTTGATGGAGCATCTACTGATAAGCTTGATTATTTTGTTATTTATGAGTGAATTCAATAAATTCATGTAATTTAATCATTAAGGGGGGATGTTGGAGTTAATGCTTACATTCCATATTTGAGAAGGTGATTTGTGATGGTTGAGAAATTCTCTCAACCTCTCTCTTTAAATTAGGAATAAGTTGGATCTCAGAAACTTTATTTAGTAGAATAAGCTGTGTGTGTGAGTGTGTGTGCACATACACCATTTTGTGCATAATATATGATTGTGTTTCTGTAATTGTGTGATTTTAGCTATTTCTATCAATTAGGAGACTAACCTATTTATAAGCTCTATGTTCTAACTTATTTTAGTTATGGATCACTTCAAAAAATAATAAGAGTCCATTTACAATAAATGATCTTCTATCCAATCTACTAACTTTATTCCTATTTTAGAGCCTAAGATATGACTCAATTCTAGAGTCATATCTTTGCTAACAATATTATATTTCTAATTGTTTCAAATATTTATTAAGTATTCTTATTTAATAAATATTTTTATTCTCTAATATTTATTAAATATTCTAATTTAATAAATATTTTATCCTAACTTTACATTAATATATTTGGATCATCTAACATTCCCCCCATGATCCAAGGATACATTACAACATATACCAAGTTCATCTCTGAACTTAGTAAATTTTATTCTGCCAAGAGGTTTGGTGAAGATATTGGAGGTCTGATCTTCTGAAGGACAATAGATCGACTTGATGACATCATTTGCAATGAGTGATCTGATATGATGATACTTGGTGTCCATATGCTTTGTCTTTGAATGAAAAACTGGATTCTTGGCAAGCTTTATTGGTGACTGATTGTTGATGAATAACAAAGTAGCTTCCGCTGGAGGAATTCCCAAGTCCTGTAAAACTCTACGCAACCAAACAATCTCACATGCTGCTTCCCATGCTGAAATGTACTCCGCTTCTGCTGAAGAAGTGGCCACTGTAGCTTGCTTCTTGCAACTCCAGGAAACTGCAGTTGACCCCATGTTCATTAAATAACCTGAGGTTGATGCCCTATCATCAATACTGCCAACAAAGTCGACATCTGAAAATCCACCAAGTACAAATTTTTTAGTCTTTTTGTAATGAAGACCAAAATCTTTTGTTCCTTGGATATAACGAAGAACTCTTTTGGCTGCATTCCAGTGGCTGTCTCGAGATTCTTGCATAAATCGGGAAAGAATATTGACGGCATAAGAAATATCTGGTCAAGTAGTTGTCAGATAAATCAAGCTACCAATCAACTATCTATAAGTAGTGCTATCCACCATTTCCCCCCCTTCAAATTTTGAAAGTTTCAAGTTTTGTTCCATAGGGGTGAGAACAAGCTTGCAATCTTGCATTCCAAATCAGTGAATAATTTTTGCTGCATACTTACTCTGAGAATTGAAGATATGATGTGGATGTTGGAATACTTCAACTCCAAGATAGTAATGAAGTAGTCCAAAATTTGTCATTTTAAAACCCGCATGTAACTCCTTTTTCACCTGTGCAATGTGATCATCATGGTTGCCTGTGAGAATCAAATCATCTACATACATGACCAAAATCACCAGATTTTTACCTTGTTGGTGTACATACAAGGTATCATCAAATTCACTGCGTTGAAAACCAACTTTTCGAAGGTATTCATCCATTTTGGCATACCAAGCTCGGGGAGATTGTTTTAACCCATATAAAGCCTTTATTAGTTTGCATACTTTATGTTCCTATCCTTCAATTTCAAAACCTGGTGGTTGTGTCATGTACACTTCTTCCTGTAAATCTTCGTTGAGAAAAACACTTTTTACATCCATTTGATGAACTTTCCATCCTTGTTGAGCTGTTAAGGCAAGTGTGAGTCGGATGGTGTTCCATTTAGTTGTAGGAGCAAAGGTTTTTTCATAATCTATCCCTTCCTGCTGCGCAAAACCCTTAGCAACAAGTCTTGCTTTATACTTATCAATATCACCATTTTGCTTGTACTTAATGCGGTAAACCCATTTTCATCCGATGGGTTTAACATTCTGAGGACAATCAACAAGTTTCCAAGTGTTATTGTCTTGAACTGCCTGATATTCATCAACCATAGCTTGTTGCCATTCTTTATGTTTTACTCCCTCTCGGTATGTAGAAGGTTTAGTAAAATCATTTACTATCCAGGCTCCTTCGTTTCTTTGTGATCCCCTTGTTCCTGTTTTATTATGTTCATTAGGCCTTACATGTTTCAAAAGTTGAACTGCCCATTTTGGCAATTGATGTTCATTGGTTTGGGATTGTGAAAATTCACCATCATTGTAAAGAGGGTTGATATAAACTGATGTTTGATGATCAACCGTAGGTTCTGGGAGCAGAGAGTCATTGTCAGAAGAACTATTGCTGCTAGGAGAGTTAGATGAACTGCTAGAAGACCCAGATGGTGCTAATGAAGAGGACAGACTGGATGAATCATTTTCAGATGAGGGAAACTCAAGTTCATACCAATTTTGTGAATTTGGTTGACTTTGTAAATTTCCATTTCTTTTATCACTTTTTGTTTCTAACTTATGAAGGAGACTTTCAACTTCTTCAGCACTCTTACTCTCATTTTCATCAAAAATCACATCTATGCTTACAATAAATTTCCCATTTGACAAAAGTTGGTACCCTTTCTTCTCACCAGAATACCCGATCACTGTGCACTTCAAGCTTCGTGCATCAAGCTTATTTCGTTTTTCCTTCAGAACTAAAGCATAACAAACTGATCCAAAAACTCTAGGATGTTTTACCCGAGGTTTGAAGCCAAACCATGCTTCATAAGGTATGATTCTATCTAAAGAAGCAGTGGGAGATCTGTTTCTCAAGTAGACAGTGGTATGAATTTCTTTGGCCCAATATAAAGGACTTAACTTTTTGAAAGTTAACATAGATCGCACCATTCCTAACAAGGTACGATTCATTCTTTCTACAACTCAATATTGCTGTGGAGTGTAGACATTGGTAAGATGTCGTTTTATGCCATTATCCATGCAATAATTTTTGAATTCATTTGAAGTGAATTCTCCACCATTGTCAGTTCTAAGAGTTCCAATCCTCTCCTTTACTTCATTTTCAATAAGCTGACGGAATTTTTTTAACTTTTCAAATGCTTTTGACTTTTTCTTCAAGAAATATACCCAAGTCATCCTACTAAAATCATCAATAAAGTGTAGTAATTATATGCACTAAGCATGCATATGTCCAAGATCCACCTGATCTCACACTATTTAAATTTATGCAAGATACTGAATCTATTCCACTTGTTAATCTTTTGCGGAAAAATTAATTGCACACACATGTGAAGCATAAACAAAAATATTCAATCGCACATAGCACAGTTTTTAACCAGGAAAGCCTGAAGCTGAAAACCCCAACTATATATTATGTAACATGGAGATCATATGAGAATCTCATACAAGCATACAAATCTTATCACAAGCTCTCAATACAGTACAATATTCATACACTAATAAGGCCCAATCTTGCAAATCCATGCACCAATCTTTGCCACTTGCTAGCCTGCCTCCACTGCGCAATCTCTGCTAAAGAATAGCTTTGAATGAATTTGAATTACTCTTGGATTAACTGCGCAATCTTCATTGGCATCTCCACTGTGTGTTTGATGCAATCAATGCATCACTAATAGTCACAACAGATAGTCTATCTTGCCCTTTCACCTATCTCTCCACTGGTCTCCACTGAAACTGCCATGCACTGTAGTTAACTGATGTATTCTTTAGTTGATTAATGAGTTATTATTTATGAATTAATTAACTAATTAATTCATTCCTCTCTCACTAGTGTATCAATCAGTTAGACTAGATACAACTAGCTCAACTAAGTCTAACTGAGTTAAACTGAATACAACTCCATAAATACTTCTTCCAACTGTGTCATAACTCTGCCACTTGAGTTCTAACTAAGTCCTCCATGCAATAGCTCCAGTAAACCCTTAGGAATAGTGTAATTCCTTCTGTCAGCTACTGTGCCACATCTATGCACTGAACTGAAGTGCTCCAAGAGAATAAGTTGTTGTTTAGAGTTTGATTATTATTAAGAGCTAATAATAATCGACATGCATCTATTTATAGATTGATGATCTACAAATAGGCTTCACCCAATATTCTAAAAATAGAATTTCATCTATTTTTCCAACTTGATCAACCATCCACAAATAGCATCCTGCAACTTCTGAAATCTGATTGACATGTGTAAAAATAGACTTGCGCCAAAAATAGCCTGCAGGCCCACTTAGTGAAGGTGACTCTTTTCACTAAGCTCATCATCTTGTTGAATCTCAACACTCCCTCTCAACAAGATAGGGATTATCCTTCACCCTGATCCTACACTCCCAGGTATTAGTTGCTTCCGGTGAGCGCCTTCGTCGGGTATCTACATCCGGATCCTACCTTGAATGTACTGAAGCAACATGATCTTCCGCTGCACACAATCTCTGATATGATGATACCGGATATCAATATGTTTAGATCTATCATGAAACACAGGATTAATCGAGAGTTTAATGCAACTCTGATTATCACAATGAATCACTGTGGGATCTAAATGTGAATTGAACAAACCAACCAGAATCTTCCTCATCTAGATAGCATCACATGTAGCTAATCTTGCTACCATGTATTCCGCTTCCACTGAACTGAGTGCCACAGATATTTTTTTCCTGCTGTACCAAGAAACTGTCGTAGATCCCGTACTAAAAATCCCTCCTGATGTGATCTTTCTATTTGTTAGGCTTCCTGCCCAATCTGCATCCATGAAGCCATGCAAATTCACCTCATCCGTCTATCTGTACCATAAACCATACTCAGATGTGCCCCTGAGATATCTTAGGACATGCTTGCCCACCTTCCAAAAGAGTTTGGTAGGCTTAACCATCGCTTGTGAAAGTTGGTTCACCGCATAGCATATGTCTGGTCTTGTATTGACTAAATACATGAGCGAACCCACCAACTCTTGATAAACAATGGCATCCACTACCTCTGCTGATGTAGCATCCTCTTTCTTCCAATTTCCTGGAAGAGGAGTGTCGATAGGCTTGCAGCCTTGCATGTGAAACTTCTCTAGTATCTCCCGGGCATACTTTCCTTGAGACACAAACAGTTCACCTTCCTGCTGCCATATTTCCAATCCAAGGAAATAATTAAGGAGGCCCAAATCCTTCATCTCAAACTCCTGTGCAAGATCAGCCTTGCATGTGTGTATCAACTGCTCATCACCTGTTAGTATCAAATCATCAACATAAAGTACAATGATCAAAATCTTACCCTCAACCACAATCTGGTACAGGTTTGCATCCGCCTAACTCTTGGTGAAGCCAACTCCAGTGAAATAGTTGTCGATCTGAGTGTACCAAGCACGGGGTGCTTGTTCCAGCCCATACAACGCTCTTTTGAGCTTGCACACATGCGACTCACTACTGAAGATCTCAAATCCTTCAGGTTGCTCAATGTACACCTCTTCCTCAATGATCCCATTAAGGAACGCAGTCTTCACATCCATCTGATGAATGTGCCAACCCATCTGCGCTGAGAGAGCAAGAATGGTCCGTATGGAAGAATATCGTGTGACAGATGCAGAGGTTTCTTCATAGTCAATCCCCTAAATCTGTGAGAAGCCCCGGGCAACAAATCTTGCCTTATACTTCTCGATGCTCCCATCAGCAGCTTGCTTTACCTTGGAGATCCATCTTGATCCTACTACTAATTTTCCCACCGGCCTTGGAACAATCTCCCAAGAAATGTTTCTGACAATGGAGTCATACTCCTCTACCATGGCATCTACCCATGTGGGCTGCTGCGTTGCTTCTTCAAAAGAAGATGGCTATATCACAATACACTTGCTCATAAGAGCCATGTATCCAGTATATCAGTCAGGTGATTGTCTCTGTCTATGCTGTGATGTAGGAACTCCTACATTCTGTGCCATATCCACCTTCAGTCTCTTAGCTTCTGTGGTACACTTCCTGCCTTATTTGATGTTTGGTTCTGCATGAGTGGACTCCTCCACTCCATGAATCTCCTCCTGTGGCTGATCCACATCCAGAGGCTCATCTTTGGGAACAAGAAGTTCCTCCTCCGCATGCAAGCGTAGCTCCCTCTCAAGCGACAACTTCATGGCTTTCACCTCATTGAATTTTATATCCCGTTGCATAACAGTAATCCGACTTTTTGGCAAATACACACGATAGTTGTGGGGTGTTTCTGTGTACCCCAAAAATATCCCAATTTTTGCAGTCGGCTCCAACTTCTTCCTGGCATCCTTCGTCACATGAATGTAAACATGTGAGCCAAAAATCTTCAAATGAGAAATATCAGGCTTTTTACTAGTAAAAGCTTCCTCGAGTGTACTCATGCCAAGTACTCTATGAGGACAACGGTTTTGCACATAAACTGTAGTGTTGCATGCTTCCGCCCACAAGTGCATCGGTAGGCCCTGGTCATGCAGCATCGCTCGTGCAACACTCACAATCGTTCTGTTCTTTCTCTCCGTGACCCCTTTCTGCTATGGGTTATGAGGCGCTGTGAGCTCTCTTCGAATTCCTTCTTTGCTACAGAAGTATTTGAATTCGCCAGATATGTATTCACCACCATTATCACTCCTTAGAGCTTTCACCTGCTTCCCCGACTCCTTCTCCACCACTGCCTTGAACTCACAGAAATTTGAGAATGTTTCACTCTTCTTCTACATGAAGAAGATCCAGCATCTACGAGAAAAATCATCAAAAAATATCACATAATACATGTGTTTCGCTGTTGAAGCAACTGAGAATGGTCCACACACGTCTGTGTGAATTCTCTCCAGGATCACCGAAGCACGGTTCTCCTTCTCATGAAAGGTGGTCTTCACAAACTTACCCATTGTACATCCTTTGCAGCGAAATCATTGCCGCAAGGTACCCTTGGGAATTCAATAGAAATTTTACGCAAAATCTTCAAAGCGCCATGGTGAAGATGGCCCAATCTCCTGTGCCATGGTCGCCCTCATCCTGGCTCACCACTTCATACCCGCACGCCTACATTGCGGCGCAGCCATCTACCTCTAGCTTGTAGAGATTCTTAATTCGAACCCCCTATCTTCTCGAACCCCTATCTTCTTAGTTTAACCCGTTGTTTTATGTCGAAGGAAGGATTTTCCCTCATTGAAAACAACATCATAACCCTTGTCTTCCAGCATTGCGACTGAGACCAAGTTCTTCTTCAAACCTGGAACATGCATGACATTCTTTAATAAGAATGGAATACCAGACTCCCTCTCAAAGGTAATGGTCCCAATTCCAGTCGCATTGTATCGACCATCATCACCCATCTCTATATGCATCTGGAGGTCTTTCTCCTCCAAGTCACTAAACAACTCTTTGTCTCCCGTCATATGGAAAGATGCACCACTGTCAAGATACCACACCGATCCCATGCAGATTGAAACCAAGCATGTGATCAAGGAAAAATCCAGCTCAAATTGCGAGGCTAAGGCCTCTCCAGCTGCAGATCCAGCAGCTTGCTTATTCTTCTTCTTCTGTGGACAGTTAGTGGCAAAATGTCCATGCTCGTGACAGTGAAAACACTTCGCTTTGGACAAGTCCTACTTCTTGCCTTTCGCACAGGATTTAGAATTATTTTTCTTCCCCTTCACTTTCCTTGCTTTGGCAGCCAAAGAAAAATTCTCTTCATCTTCATTCTTCGATGAAGATCCATCCCTGGTACCCCGCCTTATCTCCTCCTACACAAGATCCAACCAAAGTCGCTCCCATCCTGGCAGTTTCTCCTGTCCATTGACAGAGTCTTTGTAGCTATGCAAACTCTTCGGAATCCCAAGGAGAGCCAAGCTCACAAAGTATTCTTCATCCACAGTAACCCCCACACTTCCGAGTTCATCCTTGTAGTGGACAAACTTTGTGAGGTATTTTGGAATACTATCGCCTTTCTCCATTTTTATTTTTCTGAGCTTGTCTTTAAGAGCCAACTTTCTCTGGTCACTTCTGCTTTGGAACAAGTCTGTCAAGGCATTCCACATTAAGAATGGAGTGGCTTTCCCATGAAGGTTGGACACAATATGGTCCTTCACACCTTCCAACAGAATTCTCCTCGTATTTGCAGTCTTCTTTTTCCATGCATCAAGTAATGCAGCATTGCTAGATCTCGGCTTAGGAACATCGCTATCGATGAACTCCTTCAGCACATTATCCTCCAGCACTGCCTCCATCCTGTCCTTCCATGCGATGTAATTCGAGCTCCCATCAAGGGCATACTCCAATCTCAACCCGTTGAAATACATTTCAATGTATACTCGATTTTTGCACCAAGAATCTTCTATAGCAAATTCGAATTGTCCACCAGCACAAACTCACTTCACAATTGCAATCTTCAATAAAAAATGCTACGATACCATGTAGAAATTATATGCACTAAGCATGCATATTTCCAAGATCCACCTAATCTCACACAATTTAAATTTATGCAAGATACTGAATCTATTCCACTTGTTAATCTTTTACAGAAAAATTAATTGCCACACATGTGAAGCATAAACAAAAATATTCCATCTTGAAGCTGAAAACCCCAACTATATGTTATGTAACATGGAGATCATATGAAAATATCATACAAGCATACAAAGCTTATCACAAGCTCTCAGTACAGTACAATCGTCATACACTAATCAGGCCCAATCTTGCAAATCCATGCACCGATCTTTGCCACGTACTAGCCTGCCTCCATTGCACAATCTCTACTGAGGAATAGCTCTGAATGAATTCAAATTACTCTTGTATTGACTGTGAAATCATCATTAGCATCTCCACTATGTGTTTGATGCAATCAATACATCAATAATAGTCACAACAGATAGTCTATCTTGCCCTTTCACCTATCTCTCCACTGGTCTCCACTGAAACTGCCATGCACTGTAGTTAACTGATGTATTATTCAGTTGATTAATGAGTTATTATTTATGAATTAATTAACTAATTAATTAATTCCATCACTAGTGGCCTGTTGTCGTTTATGAACCGGATACAACTAGTTCCTGCGCAGTCTAATTGAGTTAAATCGACACAACTCATACTATTATATCTTCAATCGTGCTACACCTGCCACTTGAGTTCTAACCTAGTCTCTGCCAACAGTTTCAAAGAAACCCTTAGGAACAGCGTAATTCTTCTGTCACTTTGTTAAAGCATATCCGTGCACCTAACTAAAGGTTTCTAAGAAGAGACTGTTGTTGTTTAGAGTCTGATTATTATTAAGAGCTAATAATAATCGACATGCATCTATTTTTAGATTGACAATCTATAAATAGAATTCGCCCAATATTCTAAAAATAGAATTTCATCTATAATTCCAACTTGATCAACCATCCACAAATAGCATCCTGCAACTTCTGAAATATGATTGACATGTCTAAAAATAGGCATAGTCTAAAAATAGACTTGCGCCAAGAATAGCCTGCGAGCCCAGTTAGTGAAGGCGACTCTTTTCACTAAGCTCATCATCTTGTTGAATCTCAACATAAAGAGTAAGAAATATATGCAACTTCCGAGCGAAGTTGGAAAGGGTCCACAAATATCATTGTGAACCAACTACAAATACCTGTTTGCACGCCATGAACTTGTAGGAAAAGTCTCTCGATGCTGTTTTCAAAAATTGCAAGATTCACACTTTGCATTTTCCCTTTTGAAGGTTGGAAGTCCTTTAACCATTCCCTGTTTTTGTAACTGAGAGATACTTTCAAAGTTGAGATGGCCATATCGTACATGCCACAATCTGATCGGTGAAATATATGTACTTGCTGCTCCTGCAAAGTCAGAATTCCTTGGAATAAATGTCCCTTTCATCCTTAACATTTTTCCATCTTCATAACATGTCATCACTGTTTTCATGTTTTGTTTGACTGAGTTGATTTTAACTAAGCCATATTCCATAATCACCATATGTCTTGCTTGTCGAATTGTGACTAAAGATAACAAATTTTGCTTGAATGTTGGGACATACCATACATTTGAAATCATTCTTTCTCCAATGCCTAGTAAAAAAAATTTAACTACACCTTTTCCTGAATGAGTATGTTTTGTTTTATCAGCAAGATAGATTGAATTTAAATTACATTCTTTGAAACTACAAAATAAGTCACGTCGAAATGTCATGTGTTGAGTTGCGCGTGTATCCAGAATCCATGCATCTTCATAATCACTTTTGAGAAAACTTGAAACCTGTAAAGCTGTTACTTCTGTGTTGGTGAAGACACATTTGGAACCATTAGGATCATCTTCATCATTTGCAAACTGTGCAGAGTTTGGATTAAACTTGGGAATCTTCTCAACAAAAGTTCTACAATCTGCCGCATAATGGCCAAATTTGTTACATCTTCTGCAAAAAATTTGATTGAAATCACTGCCTCTGCCTTGATACTATCCTCGGCCTCTGCTTTGGCCTCTTTTTGGAGTTCGTCCTCTACCTTGATGATATCCTCTATTTTGATTGTTGCCTCTTCCTTGAAAATTAATCCTTCTTGAGTTGTAGCCTCTGTTGAAATTGTTTCCTATGCTTTGACTGCGACCATGACCTTGTGCTGCTTGATTTTGATTGAAATTTCCTCTTCCTCAGTTTCTTGAACTATCCGCTGAGGAGTTACTTGAGCTGGCTTCGGTGAAGAAGACATCTTCTCCAATCTGTTTCTTCTTCCCAAAGGTTTTATCATGTTGAGCTAACATGTCACTCAATTCATCAAACTTTAGCTTCTCTAACTTTCCAGTGACTTGCAAAGTTTCCAAAAAATGTGTATATGGTGATGGCAATCCAACAATTAAAATTGTGGTCAAGAAGCTTTCATCAACAGCTTGAAAGCCAGCATTTATGATTCTTGCTTGATGTTTTTAAGTCGTGAAATATACTCAAGGACATCACCACCTTCAGTTAATTTCTGTTGAAGCAATTTTAATTGAAGATCAACCTTATTTGATTAAGGTTGTGTATCAAAGATATCTTTGAATGTACATAAATAATTCCATGCATCTGAGGAATTTTCAATATGTATGTACATTTCATTATTAATTGAAGCTTTTATAAGAGCTAATGCTTTGCCATTTTTTACTTCCCATTTTGCAAGTGAAGCTGCATCTGTTGGTTTATTTGGCTTAATGTTGCCATCAAAAATTTCATGCCACAATTCACTATATATGAGAGTTATTTCAATTAGACATTTCCATGTATTATAAGATTTCACTCCTTTTAGCTTATCAGATTCAGAGAACAGATTAATTAACTTCGACACTGTAGTGTTGAAGCATTGCACCAAAATAATCAAGCATAAAAAATTTGAGCAACTCGTCACACGAAACATGCCATGCAAAAACGACAAACACCGCGCAAAAAACAATCTATCGGGGCTTGGCCTTGACCCTCATATAGTCATGAAAAAGGAGAAAAATTACTGAGCTTTGCACTTGGCTCTAGTCAATTTCTCATTGAGTGTTTACAATGAAATCTTCGCAAAATTTGACAATGCTTTTACAAATCTCCATTAAAGAAAAAAAAAATTTACCCCCCCTTAAAGTAAAAAATTACTTTGAGTTACAATATCACTCATTGTTTCTCCAAAAATAAATGACAAAATTTCAATTTTCTCCCTTATAACTCCAATTACAAAAAAATCTCCTTATTACAAAATTTTAAGAGTTTTATGAGCTCTCTTATCCCTCCATTACAATCACTCTTTAAAAATTCCTTTACGATCATGCTTTTCCATACTTCCCATTAAAATTAATATAATAAAATTAATGAAATAACTTTATAAAAAGTGTATAAAAAGTGATTAAAGGAATTTTTAAATCATTTTAATTCATGCAAAAAAAACTTAGCCAGTTCGGAGCAGTCCATTAAACATCGTCCAGATTCGATGGCAGAGGCCAAGAAAGTCAGTGTTGTTCTATTTTACATGGATGGCATTCTTTGCAACAGTGAAGAGGTGTCTCGTGAGGCTGCCGTGGAACTCTTTGCAGAGATCACTGTCTCCGCTGTTTCGGTCCCAACGTTCCATGTGAAGCACAACTTCTGCTATTTCTGAAACTTTGATTCTTTCACTGTCTAATAGATCGAGCACCACAAAACGTCAAATTTCGGGCCATAGTAAACTGTCACATTTTCACACGATTTTTGTCATCATGTCTGACATTGTATTTTCATTCAATTTTCTCAAAATTCGGAGCAGTGGATGTTCATGGTCGTCAGCTGGCCACGATGATTGATTTTAGTGCTCGTCTCTATTGTCTTCCTTCAATTTTGTTACATTCTGAGATTTTTATATTCAGAAGAACCAGACGTAATAAAATCATTTCTTCATTGGTTTTCAGATTTATACCAAAACAATGGCATATGATCATTATAAAACCAATTTGGTGTGCAAAAAATGTCAAGGGATCTGAGAGTAAATTCTCACATCTTATTGAACCGAGATCTTCTGCTGGCGGGATTTGTAGTTTTAGAGGGCGATGATGGCAGTATTTATGAGCTTGGGCCCTTGGTGGTTAAGGGACGAAAGCTTGTTTGGGAGACGGGGTCCTCCTTTAAGCTTAAGAAGGTGGTCGTGAAGAAGTCAACTTATCAATGCCGGGCTCTCTTCACTGACTACATGCATAGGAAGATCAAACTATGGAGTATTCAGAAGTAGAATGTGTGTGGGGTATAATGGAAATGCCATCCACAGAGGGATTGAGTGTCATTACTCGTGCTATTGCACTTTTGGAACCTCACGTTCTCAATCTCGGTGTAAATTTCCAGAAGAGAAAAAAAAAAAAAACTGAAATTTCTTTTCCCTAAAAAAAAACTGAACAATTTGCATACCAATCATTTGCTGGTCAATTTAATGGAGTTTTCCAAGAACTGGTAGAGCTGGAATCTCCTCCTCATATCCATTGCATTATTGTAGCTCTGATACCACATTAATGGCAGAAGTGTCCTCAGACACATAATTTTATTAATAATGGAAAAAAAATTACATAAAAAGTTGCAGGAGTTTACAAACGTAAACTTCTACTAAATTTGCAATTAGGAGACTAACCTATTTATAAGCTCTATTTCCTAACTTATTTTAGTTGTGGATCACTTGAAAAAATAACAAGTCCATTTACAATAAATGATCTTCTATCCAATCTACTAACTTTATTCCTATTTTGGAGCCTAAGATACGACTCAATTCTAGAGTCCTATCTTTGCTAACAATATTCTATTTCTAATTGTCTCAAATATTTATTAAATATTCTTATTTAATAAATATTTTAATTCTCTAATATGTATTAAATATTCTAATTTAATAAATATTTTATCCTAACTTTACATCAATATATTTGGATAATCTAACATTATCACTATATTGGTATATCTAACATTTTAAGTGTCAATAGCTTGAGTACTTTATCTTTCTAAATCTTAGATAAAAAAGATGTTTGAATGTATTATTAAAGCAAAAGTTAATAAACTGTAGTTATATATATCTTTCATCCTTATCAATATGATAATTAGCATGATTTAATGTCCATAAATATGTGGTTAGAGGAAACACTAACTTTCAAGTCATTTTCTTTGCTATTTTTGCCTCCTCTTTTGGCTTTACAAAAAAAAAGTAATTAGCCACGATTATGGGTTTAGCAAGATTCACTACAAATGTGTATTTTAATAACAACTTGTAGACAATACATTAAACATCTAGTGAATAGAAAGAATTGATGTCATCATCTCTCGAAAAACATCTAAGATGTTGACAAATATAGCTTGGCTATAGTATTAGGGATTTCGATACACAGCTGCAAATTTTTCTGGATGAACAAAAATGGTCAGAACCAAGAAATTTGATGCAGGTGCATCCTAACAGGTTTGAATTCAAGTTCGAATCTGCAAATGAAGAGACGAGTATGCAAACAGTCATGCCGTTTGGGGCAAAAATTTTAAAACCGATGCTGATTTATAATTAATAATCTCCCATGTGTGCGAGTAGAAGACCAAGAGTTTCTTTGAGCGACTCGAAGAGACCTTGTGGATCTCAACCAATTCTTTGTAATTTCTATATAATAACAAATCTATAATGTCTAAAGGGGAGCAAGCACAATGTAGTCTGAGGTGAACTTTGTTACTAAGGCTAAAATGCCTTAGATATCTGTAAGCGATATTTGTATATAATAGAGGAATTAAAATGTGGATTTTGTGTATCTGTATATGCGTAGTGAGTTATTTGCAATTAGACTATGTAGTTCATTTAATGTGTGCGAGTTTCATATGGGTTATCTGCAGTTCCTTATGAGTGTCTTGCAGTGATTATTGAAATGTTATGTGATTATGTCTTGATTTGATTTAAATTAAACATCAGCTTTTGTGTGAACGAAGAATTTGATTGCATATAAAACTACGATCTCTGTGAAGGGGTTATGTTCTCAATTGCATGTGAATCTACGCTTCTGTGTATAAGATTTGATACACATTAATATAGCATGAAGAGGTTCTTTTCAATTCAGAAATCCATTCTGAATTTGATATGAATTCTGTATAAAGGACTGGTGGACTTGAATGCTTAATCGATTCCGACCGTGTCAAAGCCCTAATACCGTAACTCATTGGTGAATTTAATTCTGTGGGAAAGTTTATGGTTTGAACGCAAAGATAAATCCACGGTTAATGCGTTGGACAGAAGCCTGATAGAAAGTGGTTTTATAAACCCATACCACCGTTTCGTTGGTCAAAAGGTTATGACATGTTTTTTTTTTTTTAATTCGCTCCTGCCGTAGTTAAAATAACATTGGGCTTTAAGGTGCGTATGGCTATGATTATAAGATCTCAAATCAAGGGTTCAAGATTTTAAGAAGCTTCCACCCATTGTTGACGAAGTTGCCCAAATTTAGAATTTAATTGGGCTTTGATTAAAAATGCATTAATTTCATATGCATAAAGTGGTGATTGTGGTTGGGCCAGGTTTCGCTCTTCATCAAGTGGTATCAGAGCGGGGAAATGATTTCCTACGAAGGAGAAGGATTTCACGTACAGAGGAAGAAGAGGTACAGTTTTGTGAAGATTTGCAAGCTTGTGATTTTTATGTTTTGTGAAGGTAGCAATAGAGGAAGGTAAGAAGATTGTAGCAGCCTAGAGCATGAGTGCTTAAACGGTTCCACAGGAGTGAACCAAAGAGATGCGGAGAGCCAGAGCTCAGGAGAGAAGCTTGGTGAGGTATCTGGTAGCAAGGAGACTTGCTATTGCAGAGGTTTTGTTGCAGCTCACAGAGGACAATTCTATAGAGGATGCGGGTGAAAATTGTTCAGGAGATGTTGCTACAGGAAGATCACGAAGAGCAGTTCCACAGATGACGTGGTTAGACTTGTTGGCTACTGGAGAAGACATATGACTAGGAGGTCATAAATTTTTGTGCCTCGGGAGTCTAATGCAGGGGCATCCGAACAGGTTTGAATTCAAGTTTGAATCTGCAAATGAAGAGAAAGGTATGCGAACAGTCATGCCGTTTGGGGAATTTTTTTTAAAACCGATGATAATTTATAATTAATAATCTCCCATGTGTGTGAGTAGAAGACCAAGAGTTTCTTTGAGCGATTCGGAGAGAACTTGTGGATCTCAACCAATTCTTTGTAATTTCTATATAATAACAAATCTGTAATGTCTGAAGGGGAGCAAGCACAATGTAGTTTGAGGTGAACTTTGTTATTAAGGCTGAAATGCCTTAGATATCTGTAAGCAGTCTTTGTATATAATAGAGGAGATAAAATGTGGATTCTGTGTATCTATATATGTGTAGTGAGTTATTTGCAATTAAAATATGTAGTTCATTTAATGTGTGCGAGTTTAATATGGGTTATCTGCAGTTCCTTATGAGTGTCTTGCAATGATTATTGATCATCGATCCTTACAGGATCGATGGCAATCGAATGTTATGTGATTCTGTCTTGATTTGATTTAAATTAAACATCAGCTTTTGTGTGAATGAAGAATTCGATTGCATATAAAACTTTGATCTCTGTGAATGGGTTATGTTCCCAATTGCATGTGAATCTACGCTTCTGTGTATAAGATTTGATACACATTAATACAACGTGAAGAGGTTCTTGTCAATTCAGAAATCCATTCTGAATTTGATATGAATTCTATATAAAGGATTGGTGGACTCGATTGCTTAATCGATTCCGACCATGTTAAAGCCCCAATACCATAATTCATTGGTGAATTTAATTCTGTGTGAAATTTTATGGTTTTAACACAGAGATAAATCCATGGTTAATGTGTTGGACAGAAGCCTGACAGAAAGTGGTTTTATAAAACCATACCACCGTTTCGTTGGTCAAAAGGTTATGACATGTTTTGTTTGTTTAATTCGCTCTTGCCACAGTTAAAATAACATTGGGTTTTAAGGTGCATATGGCTATGATTATAAGACCTCAAATCAAGGTTTCGAGATTTAAAGAAGCTTCCGCCCATTGTTGACAAAGTTTCCCAGATTCAAAATTTAATTGGGCTTTGATTAAAAATGTATTAATTTCAGATGCATAAAGTGGTGATTGTGGTTGGGTGAGGTTTCGCTCTTCATCAAGTGGTATCAGAGCGGGGGAATGATTTCCTGCGAAGGAGAAGGAGTTCACGTACAGACGAAGAAGAGGTACAGTTTTGTGAAGATTTGTAAGCTTGTGATTTTATGTTTTGTGAAGGTAGCAGCAGAGGAAGGTGAGAAGATTGCAGCAGCCTAGAGCAGGAGTGCTCAAATGGTTCCATAGGAGCAAACTAGAGAGATGTCGAGAGCCGGAGCTCAGGAGAGAAGCTTGGTGAGGTATTTGGTAGCAAGGAGACTTGCTATTGCAGAGGTTTTGTTGCAACTCATAGAGCACAATTCCGCAGAGGATGCGGGTGAGAATTGTTCAGGAGATGTTGCTACATGAATATCATGAAGAGCAGTTCCACATATGACGTGGTTAGACTTGTTGGCAGCTGGAAAATACATATGACCAGGAGGTTATAATTTTTTGTGCCTCAGGAGTCTGATGCAGGGGCATCCGAACAGGTTTGAATTCAAGTTCGAATATGCAAATGAAGAGATGGGTATACGAATAGTCATGCTGTTTGGGGAATTTTTTTAAAAACTGATGCTGATTTATAATTAATAATCTCCCATGTGTGCGAGTAGAAGACCAAGAGTTTCTTTGAGCAATTCGGAGAGACCTTGTGGATCTCAACCAATTCTTTGTAATTTCTATATAATAATGAATCTGTAATGTCTGAAGGGGAGCAAGCATAATGTTGTCTGAGGTGAACTTTGTTACTAAGGATGAAATGCCTTAGATATCTGTAATTAGTCTTTGTATATAATAGAGGAATTAAAATGTGGATTCTGTATATTTGTATATGCATAGTGAGTTATTTGCAATTAGACTATGTAGTTCATTTAATGTGTGCGAGTTTAATATGGGTTATCTACAGTTCCTTATGAGGTCTTGCAGTGATTATTGACCATCGATCCTTACAGGATCAATGGCAATCAAATGTTATGTGATTCTGTCTTGATTTGATTTAAATTAAACATAAGCTTTTGTGTGAACGAAGAATTTGATTTCATATAAAACTCTGATCTCTGTGAAGGGGTTATGTTCTCAATTTCATGTGAATCTATGCTTATGTGTATAAGATTTGATACACATTAATACAACGTGAAGAGGTTCTTTTCAATTCAGAAACTCATTCTGAATTTGATATGAATTCTGTATAAAGGACTGGTGGACTCGATTTCTTAATCGATTATGTCTGTGTTAAAGCCCCAATACTGTAATTCATTGGTGAATTTAATTCTGTGGGAAATTTTATGGTTTGAACGCAGAGATAAATCCATGGTTAATGCGTTGGATAGAAGCCTGATGGAAAGTGGTTTTATAAACCCATACCACCGTTTCGTTGGTCAAAGGTTATGACATGTTTTGTTTGTTTAATTCGCTCCCGCCGTAGTTAAAATACATTGGGTTTTAAGGTGCGTATGGCTATGATTATAAGATCTCAAATCAAGGGTTCGAGATTTAAAGAAGCTTCCACCCATTGTTGACGAAGTTGCCCAGATTTAGAATTTAATTGGGCTTTGATTAAAAATGCATTAATTTTAGATGCATAAAGTGGTGATTGTGGTTGGGCAAGGTTTTGCTCTTCATCAGATTTTTTTTTCAAAAAAACTCACAATAAGAGTGTTTGAATCATGTTTTTAATGGCGGAAATGGATTCGTCTCTATCAAAAACCTAGTGAAACACACAAAATCTTAAAGTTTGACAAAAATTCCTACTAGATTTGATCAAAATCTTAAAAAAATTTACATAATTTTCTAAGAAAATTTGAATATTTATTAAACTAATATGAGTATCTATTATTTTATTGTTATTTGAAAATATTCAATAATATCTTTACAACTTAATATTGTTCATGCCATTCTATTATTGTTATAGATACTTTAAAAAAATCATTTGCAGGTGAATTGGTCAATAATTCACTAATATTCTAAAAATTTATCAATTTCAACATAAAAACAAGGGAGGCTACGAAGCAGCAAGTCCCTGCCACTGATTAGAGGAAAAATTAAGGGAAAAACAAGTATGGGAGCCAGTGACTCTGAACAAAGGGGAAAAACAACAATTTATTTTAATATTACAAATAAACAAAATGACTAATTAAAAGAAAAACACGTATGTTAAATAAAAACAAGTATGTTAAATATGGTAGCTTGCTAGCTCTCGCCTATTTTTGTCATTGTCAATGCTTCTGCCACTGATTAAAGGAAAACCAAGTATTTTTGTTATTGTCAATGCTCAAGTATTTTTGTTATTGTCAATGCTCCTTCCACTGGTTAAAGGAAAACCAAGTATAAGAACCAGTGAATCTAAAGCCAAGCCAAGCCAGTGATATAGCAATGTATTCTAATATTACAAATAATCAAACCGAAAGCAACGTGCATGACCTCTGAAATTTCAGTCCATTGGGTTAATTGATATACATTGGGTATGCAGATCATCAAAAGGAGATTGTGGATGGCTATATCCGTTTATTGATAAGGCCAACGTGTGGTATATATAGAATTAAAGATGTGTCTGTAGAAATATCCATCTAGAGCTAGATATGATATGTATGGAGAAATATCCTGCCAAACCTAGATATGATGTATATGTATTTCCTCTTTGATAGGTAGTCTTAGTATGACCTATTGTTCCCTTTTACCTTTTAAGTTGAACTGTACGCATTTGTGTTTGGTCTATTTATGTGTGCGTATTTTTAATATTAGTGAAGTCCAACTAAAACATTTCTTAACGTCCATGGTATCCAGTGTAAACACTTTTCATAGCAATAGTTTCGCAATAATATTGATAGTATTCCAAAAATAGCTTTGACAGTGGTGATTTATAATAAGTTTTCAAGTTTGGTTAGGTATATGTGTGTGTGTGTTTCGTTATAGCATATGTTAGGTTTTTGGCTCTTTTCTTTATTTTTTCTTTAGGATATGTTTGGTTTTAAATCAGATCTGTTTCATGTGAGGGGAGTGTAAGGTTACGTCTTGACAGAGGTAACTTTTTTTTAATTGTTCTAGATATATCTTTGTATATAGCACTCTTATTTGTTAATTGAAATTTGTTGGACTAACTGATTTTCAGCTGACATCCGAAAGTTAAATGGGCCCAGAGGTCTGATAAATTGTATATTACAATCGAGTTGCCTGATGCAAACAATCCAAAAGTGAAGCTTGAACCTGATGGAAAGTTTACTTTCTCTGCAACTACTGGGCAAGAGCAAACACTTTATGAGCTTGAATTTTACTTTTATGATAGGGTGAATGCGGAGGTAGGAAGATCGAGGATATACTGCATACATTATTCATTTGAGTTGTATTTATAGATTTGAACAATATTTATTTATCATGAGTCTGGTCGAAGTAATACCGACTTCCATTGTTATTTTTTAGGAAAGCAAGATCAGTTTTGGTTTGAGAAATATCATCTGCATCGCTAAAAAAGAGGAAAATAAATGGTGGAAACAGTTGTTGAAGAGTGAAGCAAAGCGATTGCCTTTCCTTAAAGTTGACTGGGATAAATGGGTTGACGAGGATGAAGAAAAAGATGATAAATGTTAGTAAGATGTTTACATAAATTTTGTACTGTATTTGTTTATGATTCCTATGTTATTTATTGTTTATTTCATTTGCACTAACCCCTTTGTGTGTTTTAGTGCCTCCAGCCGGGTAGGACATGGATTTTGGTGGCATGGACTTCTTGGTATGTCCTATTCGCTATAAATCTATGATACATTTAGGCATGTCAATACTTGGATTTTGTTCAACCATGAACTTATTTTTTTTAATTGCATGTATTTTCAGAAACTAGGGATGGGTGATGATGATGATGACCTTGATATTAGTGATGAGCATGATGATGATGCAGATGGTATTTCCTGATCTCTCTGCTAAAATATTTCTGGAACATGATATTATCTGTAACCTATTTACCATTCTATATTGATTTTGAATGGTTAATATAAAATTCATCCATCATACTTTTGCAGATCAAGAGCCACCAGCAGAAGATGACCAGGTAGTAGAAGAACCAATAGAAGAATCAAAGAACGAGGCCCACATAGAAGAAGGTGAATCTGATAAAGGCAAGGTAGTGTAGATGTTGTTGGAATTTTTGATAATTCTAGAACAATATGGGGAGAATAATACTCCCCTTCTAAAACAGAGAATAAATGACAGAGATTTGCAGAATAAAAATTTTCTTTCTATTTCATTAACAGATCTAAGAACTATTACAAAATGTCTTCCTCAGTGGAGGGATTCACGAAATATGATCAAGACTGCTACAGACGCAATGCTCTCAAAAACTTCTCTCTGTCTCTCAAAACAAAATAAAACTGCTGTGTTACAATTCGCACTGCTGTGCATACAAAATAAACATAATAATACAATACACAGGCTCTCAAGCATTTTCTTTTATATGCCACGCATATTTAAAACTACAACAAAGCTATATTAAAACTTAAACAAAATCTGTTTTAAAACAAATATCATCGCGGACCCACAATACAAACAACAACCAAAAACTCTGATTCCGATTGACAAACCGGACGTGATGAACCAAGAATTAAATCCGCCATATAAATGGTGTTGGGTCCTGACTTCAAACATTACGAATGACCAATCGGAAAAAGTTCCGATTGCGATTGGTAACCGGACGCGATTTAACAAATAAACTGCGCCATAATAAAACCATCAGGTCCGTCACATCAAAATGCAATCGGGCCATACTCAAAAGAGTTTCGATCGCCGATCAAAAATAGATGTGATGGCTTACAATAAACTCTGCCCTATACAATAGATCGGGTCTGCCCTTTGGTTAATGTAATCGGGGCATAAACAAAAATGCCTCCGATTGAATACATGCAATTGTATAATATATTGCCATGTGGTATGTGGACCCACGGGCCTCGGCTGCGGTGGAGGGCGATTACAATATAAGGTTTGATTGCGATTGTGATCGCATCGGGCCTTAAAACAAAGGCTGTGCATTATATGAGAACGTTATGCTTGCGAAACTCACCACATCAACAAGACACTGCAAGTTAAACTTTCAATTGCGATTAGCGCTTAAGTGGTGGGGACCACTTGTCATGCCTTTTCAAAAAAAACTTAAAGTCTTTTGCCGTTTAAACAATTTTCTTCATTCTTGGTTGTTGAGGGCTTAAAAGCCTGAAAATAATGTCTTAATTAGAACTATGTTCTTCCGTGCTTTGGAACCACGAAAGTCTTCATTCCTCTGCAAAAATGGCTATGTCCATAACAAAATTAATTCTCCTCTGCAATAGTGGCTGCGGCCCATCAACATTGATTTCATCCTTATGATTTTTCCCATTCTTCTTTGAATGCGTGGTGCTATGCACGCAAGCTCCTCTGCTGCTGCTACCTTTGTACTCTTTTTCTTCCTGCTCAAAGGCTAGCAGGTGACTTTAATATTTTCAACACTCCCCCTTAAAGTCAGTTGCTAGGTTATCTGTCATACCCAAGAATTTTCTTAAAAATTCAAAGGTCTTCTGCCCCAATGGCTTTGTTAAAATATCTGCATATTTCTCCTCTGTTCTACAATGCTGTAAAACAATTTCTCCATTGTTCACTAGTTCTATGATGTAGTGATACTTGGCATCAATGTGTTTCGTTCTCTTGTGAAACACTGAATTCTTTGACAATGCAATAGCTGAGCTATTGTCACAATAAATCACTGTCCCTTTTACCTGTTCTTGGCATAAAATTCTCAAAATCCTTCTCATCCAAACTGCTTGACATGTTGCTGCTGTGGTTGTCACATACTCTGCCTCTGCTGTAGATAACGCTACAATCGGTTGTTTCTTAGAAGCCCATGAAATGGCTCCTGAACCCATGTGAAAAACATAACCAGAAGTGCTCTTCCGATCATCTACACTTCCAACCCAATCACTGTCAGTGTATCCAACTAACTCTGAATTTTCTGAAGTAGTATATAAAATACCAAATCTTTTAGTTCCTTTAACATACCTCAGAATTCTCTTCGCTGCCTGCCAATGTGTTTCTTTTGGCTTCTCCATAAATCTGGAAATCAAACTAACAACATGCATAATATCAGGCCTAGTTGCAGTCAAATGCATGGGGCTGCCAACTATGCTTTTATACAAACTTGGATCAAAATCCTTGCTGCTGTCATTTTTACTCAACTTCAATCCCATTACTGTGGGAGTAATTGTAGCTTTGCACTCCTGCATATTAAATCTTTCAAAATTTGACTCACATATTTTGCTTGAGATATAAAAATCCCTTTTTCACTTTGCTCCACTTATATTCCTAAGAAATATCTCAACAAGCCCATGTCAGTCATTTCAAATTCCTCTTTCATGACTGTTTTAAAATTTTCGCTGCGATAATCATCATTACCAGTGAATATTACATCATCAACATATAACACAACAATGAGCATTCGACCATCCTTTTCTTTGATGTACAATGTGGGTTCTCCATCACATTTATCAAACCCATTTTCCAGTAGACAGGAGTCTATCCTACTGTACCATGCTCTTGGTGCTTGTTTCAGCCCATAAAGAGCTTTATTCAATCTGCAGAATTTATGCTCTTGGCCTTTCTTCTCATAGCCCAAAGGTTGTTCCACATATACATCTTCCATTAAAAATCCATTTAAAAATGTGGATTTTACATCCATCTGATATACTTTCCATTTGTTTTGTGCTGCTATTGATAGCAGTGCTCTGACTGTCTCCATTCTTGCAACTGGTGCAAAAGTTTCCTCATAGTCTCTTCCATGCTGCTGCTTATATCCCTTGACAACAAGTCTGGCCTTATGTCTTTATATCTTTCCTTCAGCATTGCTCTTGGTCTTATAAACCCATTTTACTCCAATGACTTCTTTACCTTTTGGGAGGTCAACGAACTCCCATGTTTTGTTCTTCTCTATGGCATTAATTTCATCATCCATAGCTTCTATCCATTTTCTATCTTTAATAGCATCTTCAAAATGAATAGGATCATCAACTTGAAAATACAAAGCAAATAAGGAATTCATACCTTCATTTGCCGCATCCTGCTCATAAATCTCATTAATATTTTTGAACTTTGTTCCTCTTTCATTTGGTGTAGTCATGCTTGATGAAGCACTTGAATCTGCTCCATGTGGTGTGCTTGGCGATGCACTCCCGTTTCTTCTCAAGGGTGTTCTCGCTGCTGCTTGAGGTGTCCCTTGCTGTCCTTTTGTTGGTGTAGGTTGTGCTACCGATGAGTTGTTAATTTCAATCACATCTTCCTCATCTTCATCATGATATAAACAACTTTTAACATTAACTGTTTTCTCAATGCTTCCATCCCATGCTTCCTCTTCAATGAACTGCACATCTCTGCTTATCACAAAATTCTTTGTGGATGGGTTATACAATCGTATCCTTTGAAATCTTCACAATATCCAAGGAAGATACACTTCTCCCCCTTACTATCCAACTTCTTTCTCAACTTATCTGGAATGTGTGCGTAAGCCACACATCTAAAAAATCTCATGTGGGTGACTCCTTGTTTTCTGCCACTCCACGCTTCTTTTGAAACTTTGTTCATCACAGCTTTTGTAGGGCATCTATTTAAAATATACACAACACAGTTTGTTGCTTCTGCCCAATACTCATTCAGCAAGTGTT
The DNA here is from genome assembly GCA_034641835.2 of Pinus albicaulis. Taxonomy (NCBI): domain Eukaryota; kingdom Viridiplantae; phylum Streptophyta; class Pinopsida; order Pinales; family Pinaceae; genus Pinus; species Pinus albicaulis. Next base: position 554,091,789 of record CM076581.1, on the reverse strand, counting down.
TTTCCTTCAGCATACTTCTCACCATTTCCATTATGGTTCGATTCTTCCTTTCAACAACTCCATTTTGTTGCGGTGTGTACCTTGTGGTAAACTGCTTGTGTATGCCGTTATCTCTGCAGAAACGCATAAATTCCTTTGAGATATATTCTCCTCCTCTATCAGTTCTGAGAACTTTGATATACAGCCCGCTCTGTTTTTCTACAAGAGCTTTAAAATGGAAAAATTTCTGAAAAACTTCACTCTTATATTTTAAGAAATAAACCCACACTTTTCTTGTGAGATCATCTATGAATGTTAGCATGTAGTTGCTGCCTGAAACTGATGTTGTTTGCATTGGCCCACATAAATCTGAGTGAATGATCTCTAAGGGTGCTTTCGCTGTTATGATTTTCCCTGATGGAAAATTTTCTCTGTGTTGCTTTCCCAAGATGCAGCCTTCACATAGGCTGTCAGGCTTCTCGATCAATGGTAAACCTCTTACCATTCCTTTTATGTGAAACAAATTTAATCCTCCGAAATTGAGATGTCCAAATCTCAAGTGCCATAACCAGTTTTCATCTTTCTCTTCTTTCTGAAAGACTTCTTGAGTTACAGCTGCTACGCTCTTTCCTTTTCCCTTCAGGTCAGTGTTGAGCTTGAGCGGAAACATTCTATTACTGGTCATTTGTATTTTAGCAATGATTTTCTTGCTTGGAGGTATATCCCTTATGGTGCACACATCATCCTTGAAAATTACATTGTAACCTTTGTTTATGAGCTGCCCAACGCCCAAAAGATTACACTTCAAACCAGGAACATAATACAGATCTGGAACAAATTTTTGCTCACCATTTATAATTATTATTACTTCGATAAAGCATCGAAGATAATGATGTGCGATCTCTAATTATTATTATTTCTATAAAGCATTGAACATAATAATCGTGCAAAGTTTTTGTTCGAGATCAAAGATGCTTATTATCATATTATTTGTAAAAAACATAAATTATTTATAAAAAATAGAGAGTTCTGGGAGGTGAAAGATTCTAATAATATTATTTATTATTTCTAAAAAGTGAAAAAAGAGATGAAAGATGCTAATAATATTATTTATAAAAGTGAAGAGCATCGAACATAATGATGGTGCAAAGGTTTTGTCCCACATGAAAGATGTTTATAATATTATTTATATATTATTTCTAAAAAGTGAAAAAAGAGATGAAAGATACTAATAATATTATTTATAAAAGTGAAAAGCATTGAACATAATGATGGTGCAAAGGTTTTGTCCCACATGAAAGATGTTTATAATATTATTTATAAAAAGCACAAATTATTGAGCCGAGAGGCGCATTCTGCAACCCAGTGTGACCTCGATGTGTAAGTATGTCGGAAGCCAAAGCAACCCAGTGTGACCTCGATGTGTAAGTATGTCGGAAGCCGGCTTGAACAATAGCTTACATAAACATATAAATGAACAATTAAAAATTTATTAAAAATAAAATTTATTAAAAATAAACTTAAACGAAATATGAAGAGTTTACTAACACTTAAAAAAGAGATATGGTGAATAAATAAAATATGGTAAATACCTAAAAATATAAATAAACCATAGGTATGATAAATAAATAAAACATCTTTTTATATTACTCAGGAGGTATGGTAAATAAATAAAAATATAAATAAACTAGAGGTATGGTAAATAAATAAAACCAATTTTTACATTTACTCAATAAACCGTTTTATATTTACAAAAACTCAAAAACAAGTTTTATTTAGGTGAAGCCTATGGGACAAATTATTATTAATACCATGGGCCAAATACCATGGGACAAATTATTAATAATACCATGGGCCAAATAATATATTTATAAAATAGGTATGGTAAATAAGTAAGTATAAAAGAGGTATAAATAGGTAAGGTAAATAAATAAAAATATATCAAATACCATTAGAAATCAAGATCTAATTATATATGAAGTATAAGGTTCAAATACCATGGACCAAATTATTATTAATACTATGCAAAAAAATATATTATTAACCCTAACATTAATATTAAAATATTAATATTATTAAATTTAATATGTTTAGATTAATACAATATTAAATTTATTATATTGTAATATATATTAATATATCATGATATATGATAGAGGTGGAGAAATAGGGGGAGTGACAAGGGAGATATGGAGATAAATTGAAGGAGAAGGGAGAAGAGGAATGAAGAGTGAGAGAGTGAGAAGAGTAAGAGAGTTAGAGAAGGGTAAGAGAGGGAGAGGGATACATAAAGATGGAGGTGGGAGAGAGATAAGGAGAGAGGGAGGGAGAAGGAGAGAGGATTGGAGGGTAGAGAGTGAGAGAGAGAGAAAGAAGGGGGAAGGGAGAGGGAGGTAGGAGAGAAAGGGAGAGAGAGAAATGATGAGAGGTGGAGGAGAGAAGGAGGGATAGAGAGATGGAGCTGGAGGCGGAGAGAGGAAAGGAAGAAGAAATACATAGAGAGGGAGTGACAAGAGAGAGATGGAGGGAGAGTGTGTATGATTATGGGTGGGATAAATATACATAGGAGTGATGGAGACAAGGGGGAGAGAAGGAGAAAGGAGGAGTGATGGAGACATGAGGGGAGAGAAGGATAAAGGGATAGAAATAGTAAGATAGTTGGAGAGTAAGATAGAGTGATGGGGGAAGAGAGAAGATTGGAGGACAGAGAGAGAGAGAAAGAAAGAGAGTTGGGGGGTCAAATAGAAGGAGGTGAGAGAGGAATGATGAGAGAGAGGAAGAGAGTGATGGGGGAAGAGAGGATTGTAGGAGAGAGAGAGAGAGAGAGAGAGAGAGATGGGGGAAGATAAAGGGAGGTAGGAGATAAAGGGAGAGAGAGGAAGGAAAAGGGAGGGGACTTGAAAGAGAGGAGGAGAGAGGGAGGGATAGAAATATGGATTTGGAGGGGGAGAGAGGGAGGGATTGAGAGATGGAGAGAGAGAGAGATGGGGGAAGAGAAAGGGAGGTAGGAGAGAAAGGGAGAGAGAGGAAGGAAACGAGAGGGGAATTGAAAGAGAGGAGGAGAGAGGGTGGGATAGAAATATGGATTTTGAGGGGGAGAGAGGGAGGGATTGAGAGCTGGAGCTGGATGAGGAGAGAGGGAGGGAAGAATAAATACATAGAGAGTGAGTAGTGGAGAGAGAGGGGGAGTGACAAGGGAGAGATGTAGAGGGAGTGTGTATGTTTTGGGGTGAGATAAAGAGACAAATAAGGAGATATGGAGAGAAGGGGGGAGAGAAGGAGAGAGAGAGGCATATGGTAACAAATTTGGAAGGTGAAGATAGGAGAGAGTGAGGGGGGGAGAGAAAGGAAGAGAGAGAGAGAGTGAAGAGATGTAGGGAAAGAGATATGAAGATGGAGAGGGAGAGAGGGGGAGGTAAGAATAAAGACATAGAGGGTGAAAGGTGGAGAGAGAGAGAGAGCGAGTGATAAAGAAGATGGATAGAGAGGGAGAAAGGGTAGCAGGAAGGAAGAGAGATATAAGAGAGAGAGAGAGAGAGAGAGAGAGAGAGAGAGAGAGAGAGAGAGTGATAGATAGATAGATAGATTGGAGAAAGAGAGTTTATGTTTTGCAATTGATATAGAGAGATAGAGTGAGATATAGATATAGATGTAAGGTGAAGAGAAAAAAAGATATATGGAGAGAAGGAGGGAGGGACAAGGAAATTGATAGATATGGAGTGAGAGAGAGTGTGTGTATGGTGGGGTGAGATAAAGAGAAAAAGAAGGAGAGATGGATGGATGTATAGATATATATGGGGGAGAGAGGGAAGAAGGTTTCCTGCATTAGATGCATTGATTTCAGTGTAGATGGTGATTTCTAATCCTATTTGATTTCTTGCACTAGATGAATTGATTTTGGTGTAGATGTTGATTTCTAATGATATTTTATTACTTACACTAGATGGATTGATTTTAATGTAGAGGATTTCTAGTCCTCTTTGATTGCTTGCACTAAATGCATTAATTTCAATGTAGATGATGATTTCTAATCCTATTTGATTGATTTCACTCGATGCATTAATTTTAATGTAGATTTTGATTTTTGGTTATATTTGATTTCTTTCACTACATGAATTGATTTCAATGTAGATTATTTTTAATCCTATTTGATTGCTTGCACTGAATGGATTGATTTCAATGTAGATGGTGATTTCTAATCATATTTGATTGTTTTCACTAAATGCCTTGATTCCAGTGTAGATGGCGATTTCTAATCTTATTTGATTGTTTGCACTAGATGTATTCATTTCAATGTAGATGTTGATTTATAATTATATTTGATTTCTTGCACTAAATGCATTGATTTAAATGTAGATGATTTATAATCCTATTTGATTCCTTGCACTAAATGAATTTATTTCAGTGTAGATGGTGATTTCTAATCCTATTTGATTGCATGCATTAGATGCATTGATTTCAGTGTAGATATTGGCTTTAAATCCTATTTTCCTACTTGCACTAGACTCATTTATTTGAGTGTAGATGTTGATTTCTAATCATATTTCATTACTTGCATTAGATGCATTGATTTTAGTGTAGATGTTGTTTTCTATTATTATTTGATTTCTTGCATTAGTTGCATTGATTTCAGTGTATATGTTGATTTCTAATTTGATGTAATTGGATGTATGATGGCACATTAATTTTAAAGTCATTGGATTAATAGTGTGTGTGCAATGATTTCAGTGTAAGCACAATTTTTTTTTGACAATGTACATTGATATTTGTGTTATAGTAATTCAACCTATTAATATTGGAGAGCAAGAGAGACAAGGTATGATGTTTACTACAACAGCTCGAGCTAAATATTTAAATGGTTTATGATTCCAACTTTCCTTTTCAAATAATCAATATGAAAATATGACAAAACTAACATGGGTGAAAATAAGAATAGCAGAAGAAAATAGTTTGAAATCGATCACAATGAAGACTATTTGTAATTGACTACATTCTTATTATTCACAGATTCTATCATTCAATATTATTACATTGTCACTTTGCATTCAAAATTTTATTCCATCATTAAAGTTATTTTACAATATTTATCATCTCAACAAACTAAGGTAACTAATCAAATTTAAAATTAAAATGACTCAATAAATCTCAGACATATTTAACATATTTAAAATGGTTATGTTAATATTAGATGTATTTATATATTATTGATAAAATTAAGCATATGTTCCTCATATTATCGATAGATTTTCCTTGGTCGCACACGACTAAAACTAGCCTAGATCCATCTTAACTCCGGATCTATCAAGCACCGAGAGGGATCAAATCTCTCGAGGTGAAAACCTTTCCTCAATTTTTTCACTAAAAAAAGAGGTTTTCACCTCGAGAGATTTGATCCCTCTCGGCGCTTGATAGATCTGGAGTTAAGATGGATCTAGGCTGGTTTATAAAAAATAGAGAGTTCCAAGAGGTGAAAGATGCTAATAATATTATTTATAAAGTTTAAAAAGCATTACACCCTAATAATTTTGATCTGAAGAGATAAATTTCCGTCAGAGATGATGTACACATCTCAAGGAGTTGCCTTTCCACGTCTGCTCTATTTTCTTTCATGTATTTTTGGTTGTCTTTGTTTATGTTTATATAAATTAAGGTAGAGACCTGCTTCTTTACTATTTTATCGGCATTCTAATGGCCCACACTCACTTCCTACCATGTATTCATCAATTACCACCGTTCTTATGTTAAGAAAACGTTGGCCAGCCATATCTACCATCGCCTCTCTTCTTCACGTACTAGATTGAGAGTTTTTTGGACCAGTCAGAATTGTGAGTGGGAAGCAATTTTGATTTTCAATTAAAAAAGCGATAAGAATAGCTGCCGTCCTTGTGGGAATCAACATGCATAAATGACATTACAGTGAAGTCAACTACCACCTTGTCTTAGTTAGCTAGAGAATCGACACACAATGATTAGTTAAGTATTTCATGGGTTATGTATGATTCCACTCCACTAGTGTAACTGAGGTACAAATAATTGTGACTAAATAAGGAAAATATATAGAGATGTTATACACCAATACTCCTTATGAACTTTAACTAAAGTGAAAATTTAAATAAAGTGAGTCTTGACAATATGTAGTTCTGTGGATATCTTTATGTTGATGGCAGACTCTTGGAATATTTTGGAATCCGATGAACATGGACAAGTGTTGGGAATCGTGATTGTCATTAAACTAAAACCCACAGGTATTAGTCAACGATCACATCGCTAGAGATAAGGATCCATGAGAGGTAGTTAGTCCATGTCGTGAAACACACAAGGAGTGTTGGTTTATCCAACGTCCAACAATCTCCCCCCCCCACCAAACACTCTCTGTGTGTTTTGCGACATGGACTAAACGCCTCTCATGGATCCTTATCTTTGTTGATGTGATCGTTGACTAATACGTGTGGGTTTTGGTTTCACGACAATCGTGATTACTAATAATTGGTATTAGAGTAGGTTCCTTTTGTATAAGCCTAACAACTTGAAGGTAGGTCTCATTGAGTCTTGGATTATCAAAGTCTACCTGTGCTTGTGATCGAGGTGGCTCTAGACACCCTCAGGAGACAAAGAGGGCTCATAAATGGTTAAAATTAAAAGTGGTCAGAATGCTTTCGAATCAGGACAAGATTGTAGTGCTCGTCGTCCTGATTCCAATAGCGTGAATGGCACTCAAATCCGAATCTGTATGAGAAAGTTATTGCAATTTGAAGTTTGTACCAAACAACAAAAAACAAGTCAAAGTCAACATTCTTCCATGTGGCAAACTGTATGGATGATATGTGGTAGGCCTAGTGGGACCCACAAAGCTAATGTGGCAGCCCAGTCAACAAAACATGTGGACCCACAAAAGGGTGATGTGGCAACACCACAAGTCGACACATGGCAAGTAGGTGGTAGAGGTGGCATATGATGTGGACCAATGAGGGCTTTCCACATAATCCAATCACATGGCGCCAAATGGGACCTCAAATTAGGCCCAAGTGGCCTTGGATGGTGCAACCTCCATTTTTTGTCTTATTCTTATGTTTTTGGGAGTCTTTACAATATGGACATATGAATTACATATATTATATAGTTTGAAAAAAACTATATCAAAAATAAAATTGGGCTTTAAAACAATATTGGGAGTCAATGAGATTTGAACCCAAAACCTCCCAACAAAAAGTATCTTAATATGATTATTCCAACCAATGTGCCAACCTCACAGATTGTCTTATTCACCCTCACACTTTGTTGTAAAAATCCATTCAATTGGTTCAAGGAAACCATGGCGAATACATGAGAGATGAGGGCACAGGGAGGCCAATGGAGCCGTGGGCAAAGTGGAGACAGAACGTGGAGTAGACCAGCCAGAGGGGTGGAACATTGGCCATGGAATCTCAAGGGGCATCAGAAAGATTCCCTGAGGCATAGAACTTGCCGAAGTCAGTTTTTTGACAAATTTTATGTCAATTTTACACCTCTCGACGACAATAATCCAATGGCAATGTCTGTTTCAACAATAGAGCTTCCCATTTTTTGGCCATTTTCCATATTTGATTGAGGGTGTCAGATTCCCAAGTGTGGAAAGTCGATTTTATGCCTCTCGACACCATGAATTCAATGGTGCAGCTAGATCCAACAGCTGAGCATCCACTTATTCAGCCAACTTCAGGGGTTGAGGTATATGCAATATTGATATCATGTGCCTCTTTTATCATTTGTTGTGAGATGTAATATGTTGTTTAGATCGTTGCTTGATGTATGTTGCAGGATCTATGTTTCTACTTCATGTGAGATGTATTTGCCATGGATTTTTATGATCCCTATGTAACCTTGTTGAAGGGATCCTCATCATCACCTTGTGTGAGATTATGTCATGTTGATAGGAGGCTTATTGTGAGTGAGAGTTCCTGTAGCGAAACATCTCGTGGAGAGACAAGCTACTCATGTTGAGGTCATATATCCTTGTATGATAGAAAACATAGTCCATATACATCATCACCATTTCCAACACTATATGAAGCAACCTACCCCATTTTGACACTGGGCCTGGAGACGTAGCCCACACTGGGTGAACTCCATTATCAACGTCTCGTGTTATGTTGTTGATTATTATCTTGTTTCCTCTTGATTAAAGCATGCATATGTGTTCTTTTAATGCTCTTTTTAATGCAATTCAAACCACATCATCGAAGTAAAAGATCATGGGTAAATCCGGTAGATGATGGACCCAGATCAAGATGGTATCAAAGCCGTTTTATTGCTGATGTAAATTGGGAGTGTGAACAATGATTGAACATGCATCAAGGGAGGATGAAAAAGGCATGTATGAGGCCATTCTCGATGTTAGTATGAATCTTTTGTCGAAGTGTACGAAAAAAGACCACTTTAGCTACGCATAACTTATAGCCCTAACATCAAATATGGCTGCCAATATCTTCAGATCTGCAGTTAATTGATCAAGAAAAGTGCTGCAAAAAACCAGATCTATGCATAAAGAGACATTAAGCAGTAAAAACAAGGTTTTGCTCCATACATCCAATAGACAAGACAAGAACAATGTTTTTTGAAAGAATTTTTGTATTAAGGGCACTTGGGAGGAAAACAAGAAGGTGTTTCCAATTCTCCTCAATGGGATGGGTTCTTGGAAGTCCTCAGCACTTCAGATCTAGCATTTCTCTCTCCTGTTGGTGTAGAAAACCCAGACAAAGATAGAACTCAAAGGGAGCTCACACAGCAAATAATGGAAAATATGACAATGATAATGGCTCAAAGTCGGACCAAGAGTTTAGATCCAGAGTGATCTAATAGGCAACAAAAGGTGAAGAATGGTAGGAAAAACCCTCCTATTTATAACAAAATATTGGGTCATTCTAGATCTTGGTGCATGATTAAAATAACATTAGCCAAATCTAGATCCACCTTTTATGGAATATTTTATTGTATTTGTTGGAGGGAAAAAGTATTTGACTTGGGTCAAATCCCTTTATTTGTGAATAATAAATAAATAAATGATTTATTTATCATTTTAAGGAGGTGGTTACAAGATAATCAAATAAATAATGATTTATTTAATTATTTATGGGTGATTTAGTCATATTTAACAAGGAATATTATTTAAATAAGGTTTAAATAATTATTCCTAGAAAATAATAAGATAAATAAATATTTATCTAATTAATTTCTTTATTTTGGGTTAAACATGACTAGGAAAATCAAACAAATATAGGTTTGTTTAATATTTCCTTTTGGGGTTTCCTGTTTAGACCATAAACAACCTAATAAATGTGTTTTATTAAGTTATTTTACATAGTGAAGGCGATTTTACTTAGAGATGAAATTAATTCTGCCTGTTACTTGGGTCCATACGAAACGTGATTCCCGACGTAGGCCGGGATTACCGCTAGCGTTAGGCCCTGGACCGGACATAGTGAAGGTGACAGGGGGAGAACCAGAAGTAAAAGGAGAACCCAATGAATTAGAAGAGGAGTCGGAGTGCGGACTCGGAGGAGGACTAACTCGACGATGGCGGGAAGGAGTAGGTCGACCGACCGGAAACTGAGGGTGAAGGCCAAGAAGTCGCCGGGATGTGCGCCTTGGGGGCGCAATGGTGACAACACAAACACGACATGAGGGAAAGAAGAACGACAAGAACGAGCGACAAGGAAGCAAGTTGCGAATCAAGTGATTACAATGTCGAGAACAAAAGTGAGGAAGGTGTTTAGAGTGTCAATTGATTTTAAAGTCTTTGCCTGGCGGTGCAAACCAGGCTCTTCTTCGCTTAGGGTGAGTGTGTGGCGTGCGTTAATTTTAATTTTTAAACCCTTTTCGTTTTGAGAGCAAGAGAAAAAGTGTGCTGCGTAACTAAAAATAATGCTGTAGAGAACAATATATAATGCTGAAATAACATAAAATTAACAGCTAATAGATGCATCGATCTAACCTAAAAAGGCGAGGCTCTCAAAACTAGTCTAACAGAGGGAAAAATCTAGTCAAAACACACTAAAAAGAGGCCAATAGATCTAGGGTCAGAAGGGACAGGGATCTAAAGGAGAAATCTGCTGAAAAGAGGGGCAGATCACAGCCAAGAGGCAGATGCAAGGTGGCTGGAAAAAAGGGGGAAATCAGAAAAAAACAGAAGGGGCAAGGAGGAGGCCCTAAAGGTAGATCCAAACAAATCTTCAGGAGTTGATTTGAAAGGGAGAGGATCTGATTAAAAGAGAGCTGAAAAGGAGGTATCAGATCTGGAAAAGGGGGGGCTGAAACTCTGAAAAAAACAGACACCTGAAACAGATAAAAAACTCTTCCACCAAAAGGGGAGGGTATTGAAGCCTGAGGGGGCTATGTTCCCACTTAGATGAGAAAACAAGATTAGAAACAAATTCAGCAGGTAGGGCAGTGAAAACCACAGAAAAAGCCAAGGAAAAAGCCGGAAAATTGGCAGAAAATAAGAAAAATTGTGGTCATGAGTTCTACACTGTTCTCTTAGTCACAAATAATGGGATGAAAGAGTCGACACGGAGGTCTAGGTTGTAGTTTATGGGCTGAAAAGTGCGACCTGAAGCTCTGGGTGTCCCGGCGGCAGATTTCTGGAAAAGTTGTCGTCTCAGTTGCGGCTGATGTCTGTCACCTGCGCAATAGGGCCAGAAACACGCGGAAGTTAGAAATTTTAATGTTTTAGGGTTTTATAGGTGAAAAACAACATGAAAATAGGAAAAACAAAAATCTGAAAAGAAACCCTAGGGTCTGAAGTAGCTGGATATGCAGGAATATGAAAAACGACAACGATCGTAATTGAAAACCCGTGTGGAGTCGCCAATTGTTAGTATGAATCTTTTGTCAAAGTGTACGAAAAAAGACCACTTTAGCTACGCATAACTTATAGCCCTAACATCAAATATGGCTGCCAATATCTTCAGATCTGCAGTTAATTGATCAAGAAAAGTGCTGCAAAAAACCAGATCTATGCATAAAGAGACATTAAGCAGTAAAAACAAGGTTTTGCTCCATATATCCAATAGAAAAGACAAGAACAATGTTTTTTGAAAGAATTTTTTGTATTAAGAGCACCTGGGAGGAAAAAAAGAAGGTGTTTCCAATTCTCCTCAATGATATGGGTTCTTGGAAGTCCTCAGCACTTCAAATCTAGCATTTCTCTCTCCTGTTGGTGTAGAAAACCTAGACAAAGATAGAACTCAAAGGGAGCTCACACAGCAAATAATGGAAAATATGACAATGATAATGGCTCAAAGTCAGACCAAGAGTTTAGATCCAGAGTGATCTAATAGGCAACAAAAGGTGAAGAATGGTAGGTAAAAGCCTCTTATTTATAACAAAATATTGGGTCATTCTAGATCTTGGTGCATGATTAAAATAACATTAACCAAATCTAGATCCACCTTTTATGGAATATTTTATTATATTTGTTGGAGGGAAAAAGTATTTGACTTGGGTCAAATCCCTTTATTTGTGAATAATAAATAAATAAATGATTTATTTATCATTTTAAGGAAGTGGTTGAAAGATAATCAAATAAATAATGATTTATTTAATTATTTATGGGTGATTTAGTCATATTTATCAAGGAATATTATTTAAATAAGATTTAAATAATTATTCCTAGAAAATAATAAGATAAATAAAGATTTATCTAATTAATTTCTTTGTTTTGGGTTAAACATGACCAGGAAAATCAAACAAATATAAGTTTGTTTAATATTTTCTTTTGGGGTTTCCTGTTTAGACCATAAACAACCTAATAAATGTGTTTTATTAAGTTATTTTACATAGTGAAAGCAATTTTACTTAGGGTAAAATTGGTCTTACATGGTGTACTTGGGTCCATCTAATGGTAGTAGGTTAGATGACCAAAAAATGGTGTAACAGATTGCCCCCCAACGTGCGAGTGTTAGGAGCAAATCGTATGACCGAAGTACGTTGTAAGAACTCAATCACCAGACATCAAAAGGGAAGTCAGAGAGAGAAATGTAAGGTAGACTAATGTGTTGAAGAACTAGACCCTGAGGAGGCGAGACTTACAGGTGCAACAAGTCTCTTTTTATGAGAGGGTACCTGTGCTAAAGGCGGCGGGGGAGGCATACCTATGCCCACCGAGACAAAGTACAAAAGAATAGTGTGTCCAGTAAACAAGGGATTGAACCATAAAGTACAACCGGCATAAACATGAGCCAGATACAAATACAATGAGGGATCTCACATACATGCTGTGCCTGGGATAACAGCCAGGACTTATACAATAATATATGAGTACATGAGATTCAAATACAACCCAAATGCCCCCTAAAAATGGGGAAGGGCTCGCAAAATCTGACTGATACATGCAAATCAAAGAGGCGCTGCAAGCAGCTAAGGCCGACATCATCAAATATATGGAGCTGCATCAAAGGCTGTAATGAAGAGGTCATCCGGGCATGAGGGGGGTTACCTGCAAGGCCACCCCCTCATTAGGGCTAAGACATCTCACACACACCCGAGAATCACCAAGAGCTGCTGTTGCATCACTGAACCATCAAGTATATGGATCTCGATCATGCTGAAAGGAGCTGGAGCTGAGAAACAATCAAGTCAAAGGGTATTGAGAAAGCCCTTTGCCTGATCTGAGGCACCAAACAAGAGTGGAAGCTGGAACCAAGGTACACCGCCCTCTAGACCGGTCTTCTGGAATGAATGAGCTGATGTCGACAGGAGGTCCGCCATAGGTAAGGGAATGAGAGATCCTCAACTAAGGCACGAGAGAAAATAGTAGCGTGACGGACAGACTAATACTAATGATGATGATGGAATGAAGGGGACTAAGTGGCGAATGGGCGACTTCCCTTGCTAGAGCATAAAGGGCATGAATGACATGGCAGCGACTGACACAGTATCATAAGGGATAGGGGACAGTGGGACTGAAGGCCATAATGTGCGACACAAGAGAGAGACCAAGCAGTGAAGGAGGGAGGACTATAGCGGGGTACAAAGGGACTCGGGATAGACTCCATGAATGCAATGATGACTCAACTTGGATGCTCTAAACAAGGGCGACTCGATGGTGTTGCCACACAGAAAAGGTCTCATGGGGGACCATGAAAACATGAGTACAAGATGGTATCTCATGACGAAAATCAACACGAACAAAGACAAGTATGGAGGCAAAGTGGTGCCCCAAGTACAAGTGTTGTAAGTGAGGAAATTTGATTTTGGGGGGAGGTGAAGTGACCCTTCTGGACAAAGTATGTCCTGGTGAAGTATCAAAGTACGAAAACGAAAAAGATGCTGGCTATCTAAAAGAAAATAAAACATGCATTTCATAAGGGAAATGCTAAGGGTAATATTTCTTAAGATAGAGTGCATTGCGAGGATTAGGAAGGGGGTTGCCTTCAAAGTCCTCTAAGAGGTATGCCCCCTTACCGAGATCCTTACTGATGATGTAAGGGCCTAGCCATAATGAGTCGAACTTTCCATGACCAAGAACATCATGGGCCTGGTCATATACTAGAACAAGGTCACCTTCATGAAAAGTACGAGGGTGGAATTTTCGGTCATACTGAGCTTTGGTGCGTCTCTTAGCCGCTTCAAAGGTTTGCAATGCAACACGACGGTCTTCGGAGGCGCACTCTAGCATGATAAGTCGTTGTTCTAGAGGTTGGGTATCAGGGAGAAGTTCAACGACCAGATGAAGGGAAGGGATTTCACACTCGATCGGTAAGACTGCCTCCTCTCCAAAAACGAGGTGGAAAGGAGTAAACCCGGTGGCAGTTTTAACAGAAGTTCGATAGGCCCACAAAGCAGGGAAGAGCATAAGTGATCCAGGTGGATATCGGTGGCCACCCACCTATTCCATTTGGACCAGCACCATCAATTCTTACAGCTTTTCACATTCAGCACAACTTACTATTTTTAGCAGGTTTTCGGGTCCTCCACTCTCGGAGCCGTTTTGGGGGCTTAATGATCCAGGTGGATATTGGTGGCCACCCACCTATTCCATTTGAACCCCCATCTTCGGTTCTTTCAATTTTCAAGTTGCAACAAAACTTACTATTTTTAGCAGTTTTTCGGGTCCTGAACTTCCGGAGCCGTTTTGAGGCCCTAAACGACATTTTTTGGGAAAACGGAGAGCAACATGGGTCCATGGACTGATGTTGCTCGTTCAAAAATTGAAGTCGGATAGATCTTTCTAACGAGCTATTGAGCGCGTCAAACGGAGATCAGGTGCCAAAGTTATGCCCCCGGGAAGTTGAACCACCAATTTACCCAAACGGGCGCCCATAGTTTTGGCGCATCCTCCTATGGTTAGGTTTTTGGACGTTTCGGATTCTACATTGTTTCTCAACAATAAATAGGGCCTCGAGCCTCATTGTAACACAGTTCAGAGGCCTGTAGCTGCCACATCTCTTCTCAGAGATAGCTACCAGGGCCCTAGCTAGTTTTATTTCCATTCTGTCTGTAAGAAATTTCAGTTCTTTATTATTAATGAAATGAAGTGTTATTTCCGCTGCATATCTATATTTATGGTTATATGTTTATTCTGTTGCATTCCTGCATAAATCCGGATTAGTGGTATCAGAGCGGTCTGCTTTTTCTCGATCCTTCTTTGCATGTCCCCAACGAGGTCGGGGTATAAGGAGCTAGGGCTCGATCTGGTGGAACCTTTGCAAGATCAGCCTCGCAAACCTCGACGGACGCCGATGGGGGACGAGGAGGCCCTCGAGAAACAAAGGAATGTGATGATGGATAAATTTTCTCAAATCCTTCAACGACTGCCCACATATGGCGCATCTACATCCAACAGCCACTCTGGAGGCGCCACTCCCTTCAAGGTACAGGTAAACTTTGACATTCCTATATTTGAAGGAAAAATAGATGCAGACGCTATAGACAGATGGTTAAATTTGTTGGAAGAGTATTTTTCGGTCCATGACTTCTCTGACCGAGAAAAGATTATTTTTGCACTCCTCAAAGCTGCCCCCCATGTCAAAGACTGGTGGGAAACCTACCGTGAGCAAGAGGGTGAAGGGGAACCCTCTCTGTTCTCGACCACGCCCACTTGGAATTCTTTCCGAGACGGCATCAAGGAACAATATTACCCCGTGGGGAGCTATGAGGACAAATACATCCAATGGACCACGCTATGGCAACAAAAGGATCAAGATGTGCACGAACTGACGAATCTATTCCATACCCTGCGCACAAAGTTGGGTATTAAAGATTCAGAGAGACATTTGGTGCTCAAGTACCGCGGCTGTCTGCACAAACACATTCAGGAGGAAATGGATTTCCTCGACATTACATCGCTTGGCACGGCATATCGCTATGCCGCCAAGATCGAGCAGAAATTTAAGCAGAAGAAGCGAGACTTTGGATCTATGAATCCGAAAGGTGCCCCCGAACCGAAGAACAAGGGGCAAGGTCAAAGCAATGCGACTCAGAACAACACCACAAATCCAAAGAAGGACACAGGGAAGTGGTGTGAATTTCATAACAGTCCCACTCACAGCGCAAATGAGTGTCGGGCCAAACAGTCTTTGGTGGCTGAACTAAAGGCACCCGAATCATATGCATTTTCTGATCCTGAGTTAGAACCAGACAAAGGCAATGAAAAAGGGAAGCAGATCATTGATGTAGATCCCAGTGCCATTGTTGCCACCACCAAGATCTAGAAGGAGGGTCCAAAGGATCCAGAGGAGGGGGAGCGCCTCTTCCAGTCGTAGATGTGGGTGAAGGGTTCTCCGCTGCAGTTTCTCGTCAATAGCGGAAGCTAAAAAAACCTCATTCGTGTGATGAGCAGCTCGACTACCAACCACTGCTGCAGCTGACCTGCCCATGAGGTGGCTCACCCGAGAGAGATCTCGCATCTTGACGGTGCCGACTTCCATACTGTATCAAGCCATTCACGGATGAGGTATTGTGTGATGTTTCTCCTCTTGATGTAGCTGATGTATTATTGGGCCAACCATACTTATGGAGACGACATGCTGTGTATGAGTCTAGGCCTCGTGCTGTTATTATTACTTTGGGAAATAACTTGTACAGGATACCGGAGGTAGTACCGCCTCCTGCCATCTCTTTGACTACTGCAAAACAACGCAGTAAGATTGTTTCCCAGACCAGGAAATTCATTTTCCTTACGACTCGCTCACAGGGAAAGAAGAATATTGTGGCCACAACCTCGAAACAGGGCTCCCTTTCACGGCTGCAGCAGAT
This sequence comes from Pinus albicaulis, assembly GCA_034641835.2. Classification (NCBI taxonomy): domain Eukaryota; kingdom Viridiplantae; phylum Streptophyta; class Pinopsida; order Pinales; family Pinaceae; genus Pinus; species Pinus albicaulis. The sequence goes on along the minus strand of CM076581.1, from coordinate 554,075,577 downwards.
GGACAAAGTCATGGAGGAATACGATGACAATTTCTCCTCACTCATGGAGGTTCCTCTACACTGTCAGGACAAGCACTCCATTGATCTGACTCCCAATGCACCACCACCTGATGTTTCCATACATCCTGCAACTACACATACAGAATCCAAACATGTACTGTATGAGGCCGATAAAGAAACCAAATTTACTAAACGCATCCAGCATGTCCACCCGCAGGTCCATGACATCTTCAACACATCTAATACTCAGTTCAATAGAATTTTCCTCATCTCATGGAGGATCTCAACGCAATGGGGACCATTGCTTCCCAAGGAGGGAGGAATGATCCAGGTGGATATCGGTGGCCACCCACCTATTCCATTTGGACCAGCACCATCAATTCTTGCAGCTTTTCACATTCAGCACAACTTACTATTTTTTAGCAGGTTTTCGGGTCCTCCACTCTCGGAGCCGTTTTGGGGGCTTAATGATCCAGGTGGATATTGGTGGCCACCCACCTATTCCATTTGAACCCCCATCTTCAGTTCTTTTAATTTTCAAGTTGCAACAAAACTTACTATTTTTAGCAGTTTTTCGGGTCCTGAACTTCCTAGGCTGAGTCTGTAACTAATACCTCTTTGGGGAAAATGTGAGAGCAACATAAAAAAGGGACCGTTGCTGCTTGCCCAAAATGTTGAAGTCCTCTTTGATGTTAGATCTTTCTAACGAGCTATTGAGCGCGTCAAACGGAGATCGGGTGCCAAAGTTATGCCCCCGGGAAGTTGAACCACCAATTTACCCAAACGGGCGCCCATAGTTTTGGCGCCTCCTCCTACGGTTAGGTTTTTGGACGTTTCAGATTCTACATTGTTTTTCAACAATAAATAGGCCCTCAAGCCTCATTGTAACATAGTTTAGAGGCCTGTAGCCGCCACATCTCTTCTCAGAGATAGCTACTAGCGCCCTAGCTAGTTTTATTTCCATTCTGTCTGTAAGCAAATTTCAATTCTTTATTATTAATGAAATGAAGTGTTATTTCCGCTGCATCTCTGTATTTATGGTTATATGTTTATTCTGTTGTGTTCCTGCATAAATCCAGATCAATAAGAGGCCAGTCGGTTTTGTGCTTATTCACCGTTCGTTGAAGCATAGTCTTGAGGATTTTGTTGACTGCTTCAACTTGGCCATTACCTTAGGGGTAATAGGAGGAGGAATATTGGTGCTCAAAACCGAATAGTGAGGATAGCTCATGCCATATCTCATCTTCAAAATGTCGGCCATGGTCAGAGACCAGTTGTTTCAGAACCTCGAATCGAGCAATAACGTGGTTAAAGAAAAAGAGGGCCGCGGTAGCTGCCGTGTTGTTAAATGTTGGCATAGCCTCAGCCCATTTTGTCAAATAGTCGACCACCACGATGATATATTTATGGTTACGAGCGGATGGCGGGCGACACTCCATAAAGTTGATGGCCCATTTACAAAAGGGACCAGTTGAGACGACAGGATGGAGGGGAGCTGGGGGAGCTCGCGCCTTAGGGGCGAAATGTTGGCAATTGGAACAGTGTTTGACTGCCTCAATGCAATCACTGAAGAGGGAAGGCCAAAAATACCCAGCGCACAAGACTTTTTGGGCAGTAGCAAGACCAGAGAGGTGGCCACCGCAAGCACCGCTATAGCAGGCATTGAGGACCTGTTCAGCTTCAGCGTGTGTGAGACAACGACAAAGGACAATATCTATATCGTGACGATAGAGGTCGTCACCGATAAGAAGGTAGGGGGGAGTCTTGTGTCGGATACGTCGTCGAGCGTCACGATCAAGGTGAAGAGCGAACTTTTGGGTTCGCAAGTAAGTGAGGATATCGTCATACCAAAGATCGTCCGAAGTAATGGCGAATAAGTGTTCATCAAGAAAATCATCATTAACTGGGGGATCCTGTGTTCCAGTAGGTAATTCAGAAATGAGTTCAGCAAGGGCTAAACCTTTCTTACTTTTTGGTGTGACAAATTCGAGGTCGAATTCTTGAAGGATGACGACCCAACGGGCGTACTTCCCAGTGAGGATGCGGCGACTCAATAGGAAAGCCATGGGGTTGGAATTAGTCACGACCTTGGTGGAACGCATGAGGATGTAATGACAAAATTTTTGGACCGAGAACACGACAGCGAGTGCTATTTTTTCTTCATATGAGTAGGAAACATGAGGCCCTACGAGGTTCTTACTGACGTAGTAGATCACATGCTCGATACCATTGTCATCTTCCTGGATAAGAACTCCAGCGACCGAATAGGTGGAAGCGGAGATGTACAGGATGAAGTCCCTATCAAAGTTGGGAGGGCGGATCAAGGGAGCGGATTTGAGAACCTGCTTGAGGGTATCGAAAGACTCATGAGCATAGGTATCCCATACAAATGGGATGTTAGATCGGAGGAGTCTAAGGAACCCATGTGCGGTGGTGGCATAGTCAGGAACGAACCGACAAAGAAAATTAGCTTTGCCTTGGAGACTTTGTAGCTGGTGTAAGGTACGCGGAATGGGAAGTTCAAGAATGGCTTGAAATTTCAAAGGGTCAAGAGTGATACCGTCCTTAGACACTATGAAGCCGAGGAGATGGCCGGCGGGAACGCAGAAGATGCATTTCAACGGGTTAAGGAGGATATTATACTTGCGACATCGGAGAAAGACGGTACGTAGATCGTGGAGGTGCTGCGCCCGATGCTTAGAACGCACAGTGAGGTCGTCTAAATAAGCAAGGATAATATGAGCTAAGTAATGGAAACAATAAGACATAGCTCGTTGAAAAGTGGCACCGGTGTTTTTAAGACCAAATGGCACGACTCGGTAAGAGAAAGTTCCCCATGGACTGATGAATGCAGTTTTAAGTTGATCAGCGGGACGGATAATGATTTGGTTGTATCTGGAGAAACCATCCATAAAGGATAGAACTTCATGCCCTGCACACTCATAAATGATTTGGTAAATAAAAGGTGTGGGGGAGTTGTCTTTGTTCAAGCTTTGTACAGACACAGATGGTGCCTTGTTTCTTGAGGACGGGAACTGGGTTGGACACCCAAGTGGTGTATTCAATGGGATAAATGAAACCAGCCTGCTTGAGCTTATCGATTTCAGCTTTGATAGCATCGCGTCTGGAAGGATTAATGGGTCTCAATTTTTGATGGACTGGGTTGGCATTGGGCCATGTGTCGATATGATGTTCGACGATGGTGGGATCGAGTCCGGGCATTTCGGAGTAGGACCAGGCGAAAATATCGCGGAATTCTTTGAAAATCTTAGTGTAAGCTTCAATTTATTCCGGGGTGCATTGGGCGCCCAAGGTGATATATTCTTCGATTCCCGATTTGACCGAAATGTCAATTTTAATGGTAGGAGAGATATTGGCCATGTTTCCTTCTTCGAAAGCATCAGGTGCAGGGATGGGATTTTTGAACCAATCGACTACATTGGGAATGAAGTCTTTAGTTTCCATAGCATATTGGTCATGGAACTGCTGTGGGAGAAAGTATGCGCGATGGTGCATAGCATCCCATGGAAAGTCAGGGTTGGTCATGGCTTCCATAATGTCTTCATAGGACTAGAAGATGGGAAGACTGGAGGAAGGAGGATCACCCGATGATGTAGTAATGTGTAACTGGTCATCTTGTGGAGAAGGGCTCACATGCGCAACGTCAGTAGATCCAAGGTCTACTGAGGGGGAGCCGAGAGTGTCCGCAAGTCAGAGGTTAGGCAAATCATCTCTCAAGGATGACGATAGGTACAAAATGGTGGTCGAAGGCTCTGTCAGTTCGACAGCGGGAGGAGGAATGTGAATGGGAGTAGGAAGATCCTCTGGTCCTATCGAAGTAGAACTCGCAAACAAGTGAGAAGGTATCTTGTCGTGCGTAGCCTTGAATTGGTGTTACGTGTCTAAAGAGGAACGATACTCGTCAAGGCGGGGACAGAGGTGGGTGTAATGGCCATGGAAATCGCACAAAGCACAAGGGTGATTTGTGCGCAAGGTTTTGAGTTTCGAGATAGAATCCGGGATAGTGACGTAGACTTCAGGGATATCAGATTTGGGAAACATCTCGTTGACCAGGGTCTTGAGATGCAGCAATTCAGGACACGTATGGGTGGCGTGACCGACAATATCGCACAAAGCTTACTAGATAGTGTGCTTTGGCGGTCGAGGAGGGGTAGGGTTCGTCGGGGCTGTTTGGTCCTGATTGGTTTTTGTGTGAGCTTTGCCCCCTTTTCCTGATACCGCCGTCACCGGCGATGGTGCGGGCGGAGGTGTGTAAGGTACCGTGGTAGCAGGAGAAGTGACGGGGATCGGTTGAACCGGAGTCAAAGCAAGGTAGGGTTTGGGGTGACCAGGTGAGGTAGTGGTTGGAGGGTCAAGGTACGAGATGGGGATACCCAGGGTCAGGTTGGGGAGAGAGAGGATAGCCATAACAGGAACCGAGTACACTCCAGGAGGTGGGATAAATAACGGTATCTGACCGGAGGGGTAAGGGCCGGGCAGAACGGCTCCAAGGCGGCTAAGGCCTGGGGGAACCTATCCAGGAGTATAGAGGGGCTCATGGATACCAGCTATAGAAGAGGGGCCAGAAGGAGGAGGTCCGGTTCACTGAGATGAATGGCTAGGAGCGGGTTGCGGTGGGCGAGGTTGAGGTTGCTGACTAACCGAAGCAGGCCGCTTAAGGGCAGCCTGAGACGATTGCATCATGCAAACATTCGATAAGCTGGGATCAGAGATAGGAGGAGGAGGGAGACCAGGAAAAGTTCCAAGCAAAGAGGAGTCGTATAAATTCCGGGAGAGACACTGGTCAAGGAATCGACGGTTTGCTTATTGGCTACAGAAAAGATGGTCATCTCAGGGGAGGTCCGAGACTTTGGCTCATGATACGTCAACTGGTCGATGGTGACTATCTTTCCATTGTGAGGAAAATACATCTTGCGAAAAACCGCGGGTGGGACAACAGACATAGCATATGTGTAGCTTTGCCCCAATAAAATGTTGTAGTCTAGAGGGGCATAGATGACTTCGACGTCAACGCAAACAGTCTTGCCTACAAGGGTGATAGGAAAATTACGGAAAAGGCCAATGGGCTGGGAGGTGTGGCCGTCCCACGCTCGAAGGGTGATCGTGGAAGGGGCCAACTCAGGAGATCCAAGTTGCTTCCAAACCGAAGTGGACATCACATAGGTGGATGCTCCCTTGTCAATTATACACCGAGAAACATTGGCATTCCGGATTTTGACTGGGATTTGGAAGGAGACGGAAGAAGGAAGAGGAGGATGTTCTGAGTGATGGGCGTCGAAAATAATCATTTGGTCATCGGCAGGATCTACAGTGCCCACGGTAGATAGCAGAGCCTTCTTTTGGGAAGGGCACGACTGGAGGAGTTCCAATGTGGAAATGGCAGCAGGAGATTGCGCCAAATCATCTACTATGCTATACGAATGAGCGGCTTGACCAGAAGCAGCATTTAGGCGTAATGGTCCTTTAAGAATCTTGGTATGAACCTAAATTTTGGGTTGAGGGATATGTAAGGGACCATTGGATGTCGAAAGAGGCTTTGTAGAACCTGGAGAAGGGGACTCGGGGGCAGACTGAGCGGGAGGCTTGGGGTACTGGTGAGACCAAGTTTGAAGGTTAAGGTCTACGGTGGGGGATGGATCAGAGGTCATCATGAGGATCTGGTAATCAGAGGAACCAGAAGGGGAAGGTTGAGTGGTGACCTGTCCGTCAGGTGGTTGGGCAACCACGAATCCTTACTGGGGGAAAGGATCAGTAAACACAACTGGTTGAGTAGTGGCCACATTAGGGGGAGCATGAGGGGAGGCATGTTGTCCACGCAATGTGGCTTGAGACTCCCACATCTGCCGCATCTGTGGTAAGAGGGGAAAATCGTGGGTGTAATGACCGTAAACACTGCAACATGAACAAGGCTTATTTGTGCGAATAGGCCTGTCCGGCTTGGGCTGAGTGCCCTGTTGCTGGTTAGCGGTGTTAGGGTAAGTACCTTGATGATTAGGTCCACGAGTACCAGGGGCAGATTGATTTTGATTGCCTCTCCACCTTCTTTGAGAGGAAGGGCGATTAGTCGCGCCCTACTGTGCAAATACTTGCCCTGGAGGGGGCTGTAGGTGCTGTTGCTGCGGTTGAAAAGGCAAGGGAGGTGGAAGTGCATATGCTGGAGGAGATGGAGCACCAGGCTGTGGATAAGGATAGTGGTTAGGTTGGGCAACATTGAGGTAAGCAGGAGGTTGGGAAAAAGGATGAGGCATGCCATATCCTGGATACATGCTACCTGGAGGGGGAAAAGTGCTAGAGGTGTTGGCCCCTCCCGGAGGGAGACCATAGCCCATAGGAGGTTGAGCATACAGATGAGAAAGGGCTCCAACGATATCGTCGGCAGAATGAGATGCCCTCGGGGCGTTAGCGCCACCGGGTCTGGGGAGGTCAGGAAGGACGGTATAAACATAACCAGACTGAGCGTAGATCAGGTCATATTTCAACGCTACTTGGAGGGCGGCTTGTTCGGTTTGAGGGAAATGGGAGGCGACATCTTTGCCAATGGGAGGTAGGAGAGTGCGAAGGAACTAGTCCATATAAACCCGATCTTCGAAGGGGGGAGCTCGACATAAGCTCCATCTTCTCCGCCATTCCTGGACATGAGTGGAAAGGCGGGTCGAAGAGGTTTGCTTGAAAGAAGTCAAAAGCTCTGTACCAGTATCGTATCAGAGAGGGAGCTGGAAATAAGATAAAAAGGCTTGGGCAATGGTCGCAAAGGTGGTATGGGAAGAGGTGGCTTGGTCAACATACCATTTAGAAGCTTCGCCGGTAAGCGTGCATTGGAACAACCGAAGACGGATGGAATCATCGGTAATGGAATTGGAGGAACACCACATGTGGAAAGATCGAACATGGTTGGTTGGATCTTCTCCAGCAAGGCCTTCGAACTTAGGGATGTCGGAGGGGAGCTTGGTTGGCATAGCAGGCCAACCAACATCGTGGCGGATAGGGTCATTGATCAATTGATTAAGATCGGGGAGGCTGAGGCATGCCATGTAAGGGAGAAAAGGTGCAGCCGAGGTAGTTCCTGTGGTGGTTCTGCTAGTAGTAGTCCCGGCATTAGGGCTGGGATTACCGCTAGGGTTAGGCCCTGGACCAGACATAGTGAAGGTGACAGGGGGAGAACCAGAAGTAAAAGGAGAACCCAATGAATCAGAAGAGGAGTCGGAGTGCGAACTCGGAGGAGGACTAACTCGACGATGGCGGGAAGGAGTAGGTCGACCGACCGGAAATTGAGCGTGAAGGCCAAGAAGTCTCTGGGATGTGCGCTTTGGGGGGGCAATGGTGACAACACAAACATGGCACGAGGGGAAGAAGAACGACCGAAAAAGGCAGGGAGGTGCAAAATCAAGTGATTACAATGTCAAAACAAGGGTAGAAAGGTGCAGTGTCAATTGATTTTAAAGTCTTGTCCTGGCGGTGCAAACCAGGCTCTTCTTCGCTTAGGGTGAGTGTGTGGCGTGCGTTAATTTTAATTTTTAAACCCTTTTCGTTTTGAGAGCAAGAGAAAAAGTGCGCTGCGTAACTGAAAATAATGCTATAGAGAATAGTATATAATGCTGAAATAACAGAAAATTAACAAGTAATCAATGCATCGATCTAACCCAAAAAGGCGGGGCTCTCAAAACTAGTCTAACAGAGGGAAAAATCTAGTCAAAACACACTAAAAAGAGGCCAATAGATCTAGGGTCAGAAGGGACAGGGATCTAAAGGAGAAATCTGCTGAAAAGAGGGGCAGATCACAGCCAAGAGGCAGAGGCAAGGTGGCTGGAAAAAAGGGGGAAATCAGCAAAAAGCAAAAGGGGAAAGGAGGAGGCCCTAAAGGTAGATCCAAACAAATCTTCAGGAGTTGATTTTAAAGGGAGAGGATATGATTAAAAGAGAGATGAAAAGGAGGTATCAGATCTGGAAAAGGGGGGGCTGAAACTCTGAAAAAAATAGACACCTGAAACAGATAAAAAACTCTTCCACCAAAAGGGGAGGGTACTGAAGCCTGAGGGGGCTATGTTCCCACTTAGATGAGAAAAAAAGATCAGAAACAGGTCAAAACGGGCTGAGACAGAGGCTGGAAAATCCTGACAGAAGCTTCAGAAAAACCCAGAAAAATTGCAGAAAAATAGCAGAAAAATTGGCAGGTCGCAAGTTCTGACCTGTTTTCTGTGCAGGTCGCAGATAATGGGCTGAAAAGTGTGACCTGGAGGTCTAGGTCACAGTTTCTAGGCTGAAAAGTGCGACCTGAAACTCCGGGTTTCCCAGTGGCATATTTCCAGAAAAGTTGCCGTCTCAGCTGCGACTGATGTTTGTCACCTGCGCAATAGGGCCAGAAACACGCGGAAGTTAGAAATTTTAATGTTTTAGGGTTTTATAGGTGAAAAAAAACATGAAAATATGAAAAAAAAAAAGCTGAAAAGAAACCCTAGGGTCTGAAGTAGCTGGATATGCAGGAATATGAAAAACGACAACAGTCGTAATTGAAAACCCGTGTGGAGTCGCCAATTGTTAGTATGAATCTTTTGTCGAAGTGTACGAAAAAATACCACTTTAGCTACGCATAACTTATAGCCCTAACGTCAAATATGGCTGCCAATATCTTCAGATCTGCAGTTAATTGATCAAGACAAGTGCTACAAAAAACCAGATCTATGCATAAAGAGACATTAAGCAGTAAAAGGAAGGTTTTGCTCCATACATCCAATAGACAAGACAAGAACAATGTTTTTTGAAAGAATTTTTTGTATTAAGGGCACCTGGGAGGAAAACAAGAAGGTGTTTCCAATTCTCCTCAATGGGATGGGTTCTTGGAAGTCCTCAGCACTTCAGATCTAGCATTTCTCTCTCCTTTTGGTGTAGAAAACCCAGACAAAGATAGAACTCAAAGGGAGCTCACACAGCAAATAATGGAAAATATGACAATGATAATGGCTCAAAGTCAGACCAAGAGTTTAGATCCAGAGTGATCTAATAGGCAACAAAAGGTGAAGAATGGTAGGTAAAAGCCTCTTATTTATAACAAAATATTGGGTCATTCTAGATCTTGGTGCATGATTAAAATAACATTAACCAAATCTAGATCCACCTTTTATGGAATATTTTATTATATCTGTTGGAGGGAAAAAGTATTTGACTTGGGTCAAATCCCTTTATTTGTGAATAATAAATAAATAAATGATTTATTTATCATTTTAAGGAAGTGGTTGAAAGATAATCAAATAAATAATGATTTATTTAATTATTTATGAGTGATTTAGTCATATTTAACAAGGAATATTATTTAAATAAGATTTAAATAATTATTCCTAGAAAAAAATAAGATAAATAAAGATTTATCTAATTAATTTCTTTGTTTTGGGTTAAACATGACCAGGAAAATCAAACAAATATAGGTTTGTTTAATATTTCCTTTTGGGGTTTCCTGTTTATACCATAAACAACCTAATAAATGTGTTTTATTAAGTTATTTTACATAGTGAAGGCAATTTTACTTAGGGTAAAATTGGTCTTACATGGTGTACTTGGGTCCATCTAATGATAGTAGGTTAGATGACCAAAAAATGGTGTAACACTCGAGATGTCTAAATTGGTGGACATAATGTATGATGCTTGTGAGAAGAGAATAGTGGAAGAGGAGAAAGAAAGATCAGAGAATGACACTTTGTCCACATCTTCTAGTATTTATGCATCTTCGTTGCCTTCATCATCTTCTCATAATTCGAATTAGGAGATCAACCATATTCTTTTGGAAGAGAATTATGAATTAAGGAGGTTACTATGAGAAGAGAAGTAGAGATTGCAGCTTCAGTTGTGAGCCGCAAAAGAGGCCTTGGAGAAGATGAAGCACAAAGAAGGCTTAAAGAAGCCATCATCACCTATGTTTGATCAACATTTGAGGTAAAAAATGCTGATCTCTCTTCAATTTTATCTTCACATGCTATTATTTCTACTGGAAATGTGGAGATACCCATTACAGGAACTAGCATGATACTCCTTACCAAAATGGGGTGTAAAGGAGGAGGACTTGGTGTTAATGGCCAAGGCATAACTCAACCATTGGAGGTTGTGCAGAGACCTTGATTCATAGGTTTGGGATACACTAAAGGACGGTTCTCAAAGGTGTTAGAACCTTCTAATACATGATTGAAACAATTGGGGAAAGAGAATGATGGGAACACTTCACCATCATCTTATGACAATGGACATTGCAGAGAAAGAGTTGAGGCAAGCTCTTATCACCATGATTGCACCAAAGACCAAAAATAAAGGTATAACAAGTCTCAGTGTTCTAATGTTCATTTTTATTACAAGCATGTTTCTACTAATGAACAAAAAATATGGCGTCGGAAAACATGTAGTTTTTGTGGATTACATAACCATGTATTTTCCGAGTGCTGGAAAATAATGGCAGCACAAAAGAGGATGAGGCGTGAAAGACCTTCTCCACTGTAGGAAAAGAAGAAGGTAAAAAAGGTATGGAGGAAGAACACTCATTGTAGTCACTGCGATAGAAGTGTCCATCAAAGTGCCATGTGCTAGAGGCTCCATCTAGAGCAGTGTCTCAAGGACAAAGTGTCCATGCATGAACCAGTTGAAATAGTGGTTTGACAAGCATATGCGCCACAAGGAGACAACCCATTCACTTTGATAAGTGAGAGATAGTTTTTATAGGTGTGGTAGTGTGTCATGGCCATATTTTTTTAAATCATATGTTTCAACTCAAAATGTAAAATTGATGATGTGTTTTCCATCACTTGTTGAAGAAACAATGATGTTTTGGCCTTGTAAGTTGCGATGACCCCCCATAGCGGAAGGAAATAAAGACGAGGGAGTAGAAGATCCTATCAAAATATTGTTCGAGGAGGCCCTCGAGAAACAAAGGAACATGATGACAGATAACTTTTCTCAGATCCTTCAACGAATGCCCATTTGTGGCACATCTACATCTAGCACGTCCGTCAACAGGTCTGCAACATCCTAGACAAATCCAATACCAAGTTCAGCAGAATTATCCCTCCCCCATGGAGGAACTTAATGAAATGGAGACCATTGCTTCCTAAGGAAGGGGGAATGATCCAAGTGGATATCAGTGGCCACCCACCTATTCCATTTGGACCCGCGACATCAATTCTTGCAGCTTTTCACTTCCAGTAGCTTACTATTTTTAGCAGGCTTTTGGGTTTGTCTCGCCCGAAGCCATTTTGGGGCACTAATGATCCAGGTGGATATTGGTGGCCTTCCACCTATTCCATTTGAACCCATGCCATCAGTTCTTTTCGTTTTCAAGTTTCAGCACAACTTACTATTTTTAGTAGTTTTTCAGGTCCTGAACTTTCGGAGCCGTTTTGAGGCCCTAAACAACGTGTTTGGGGAAACCCGAGAGCGACTAAGCCTATCTCTCTTGCACCAAAAGTTGTACTCCTCGGAGAGATATTTATAACAAGCTATTGAGCGCGTCAAACAAAGATCAAATGCCAAAGTTATGTCCCTAGGAAGTTGAAACACCAATTTACCCAAACGGGGCCCATAGTTTTGGCGCTTCATCTCCTAGGTTTAGGTTTTTAGACGTTTCAGATTCTACATTGTTTCTCAACAATAAATAGGCCCTCGAGACTCATTGTAACATAGTTCGAGGGCTAGTAGCTAACACATCTCTTCTCAAAGATAAGCACTACTGGTGCCCTAGCTCACTTGTTCCCATCATGTTTGTATTGTAACACAGTTTAGGGGCTGGTGGTCATCGCATCTCTTCTCAGGGATATGCTACCAGTATCCTAGCTCATCTATTTCCATTATGTCTATAATAGGCCTTCGAGCCTCCATGTAACATAGTTCATATGCCTGCGTATGCCACATCTCTTCTCAAAGATACGCTACCAGCGCCCTAGCTTGTTTCCATTATGTTTGTAAGCCTATTTTAGTCATTATTTGATACTAATAAAATGAAGCATTATTTCCACTGCATCTCTGTGCTTATGGTTATATCTATATTCTGTTGCTTTCCTGCATAAATTTGGATCATATGGGTTGTACACTCGTGGCAAGTATGGGATGCTTGGGTCATAGTTTGTCATGTAATTAAGCATGTAATTTGTAAGAAGATTGTACTATAGGTTTGTCAGGGATGCAGGTGTTGGCTCATCGCTTATGGATCTAAATGACAAAGGTGAACGATAATGAAGGGTGACCTTTCACGACACTTGTTGTGTAGACAAGGTACAAATTAGTTGCAGGTTATGTTCATGCTTTTGGTGGACCAAAAGCTCCTCAATGAGGAGGATTGATTTAGGTGGCTCTAGACATCCTCAGGAGACCAACAAGGCTTATAAATGGTCAAAATTCAAAGTGTTCAGAATGATTTCAAACTAGGACAATATTGTATTGCTCGTCACCCTGATTCCATTGGCGTGAACGACACTCAAATCCGAGTTTGTATGAGAAAGTTATTGCAGTTTGAAGTTTGTACCAAACAACAAAAAAAGAAGTCAAAGTCAACATTCTTCCACATGGTAGGCCAAATGGATGGCATGTGGTAGGCCTAGTGGGACCCACAAAGCTAATGTGGCAGCCCAGTCAACAAAACAAGTGGACCCACAAAAAGGTGATGTGGCAGCACCACAAGTCGACACATGGAAAGTAGGTGGTGGAGGTAGCATATGATGTGGATCAATGAGGGCTTGCCACATGGCCTAATCACATGGTGAAAAATGGCACCTCAAATTAGGCTCAAGTGGCATTGAATGGTGCAACCTCCATTTTTTGTCTTATTCTCATGTTTTGGGGAGTCACTACAATATGGACATACAAATTCCATATATTATATAGTTTGAAAAAACTATATTAAAACTAAAATTGGGCTTTAAACCAATATCTGGAGTCAATGGGATTTTCACCCAAAACCTCCCAAAAACACATATCTTAATATAATTATTCCAACCAATGTGCCAACCTCACGCTTTGTCTTATTCACCCTCATACTTTGTTATAAAATATCATTCAAATGGTTCAAGGAAACCATGGAGAATGATGGAGAATACATAAGAGATGAGGGAATTGTAGAAATTTAATACAAAATATGTATTGTCTAGATTCTCTTGATATAACAATTATATGCCACTGTTAAATACAAAATTTCTTCTACAAAATCTTTTGCGGAATTTAAAACACAATCGCCAATAGCAATATCATGAAGAAAGATCAATAACACATAACACAAATAATTTATTGGGAAAGCATAAAGCTAAAAACCCCACTATTATATATTATGTATATATCATGGATCATGAAACAATCTCATAGAAATCTCCAATCCAAGAGCTCTCTGTACAATATACAATCGTCTCACACTGTCATAAAAAAATTGGTAAGTTCCTTAGCCAATTTACTGCTTCCAGATAGCCTGCCTCCATTGTGTAATCCCAGTTGATAGCAATCCATGAATGAATGGAACCCTGCTTGTCTTGAATGTGCAATCCTCATGGGAAAATCTAATGTGTGTGTGGTTGCATGTGTGAACCCACTAATGTCACAACTGATAGTTAATTTGTCCCTTTCACCTTATTAATATATTTTATTACATCACTTACCATTTTAGCCTCCAAGATATTTGCTAGATTGTAGATTTGATCTCCAGATCATCATCAAATATTCCAACTCAGAAATTCGCTGGAATAAGAAGTGACAATTTTGCGGTTGCGATTCTGAGCAAATGGAGAAGAATCTGAAAAATCCAGAACATGGGTTTTGTCCAGAACGGACCAAATTAACTTTTTCTTAAAATGATTTGCCCAAATTCGGCCCGTGTTGAGAGAAACACAAGGTTCTTTGAGCACAATTTTCTTAGATTTACTGTTGCGGCTGTCCTCCAAATTATCTCAGCTGCAAATCCAAATTCAACTTGCTCTTGTTGAAATATTGATGGAAATATATTTTATTGTTGATCAATTGGTTAGGGACAATCCAATTTTGTTATGAGAGATCATATTTACTATTTAATTTCTTCTCTTTCTCATTATAAAAGGAGAGCATGTATTATGTATTGGAGAACGATCAGAGATGGAGAGACTTTCCTTGTTTTAATTTTTAGAATTGTGCATCGAATCTTGTTAAGAGAGTATGAACTATTTGTAAACATTATTCATGCCTAATTAATACAAGAGTTTGTTGCCGTTTAATTTCTTAACACTGGAGTAAAGCCCAGCGGCGTTTCACCGGTGGTTGAGGGCCCGACCCTAGTGGATCGATCTGCTAGTTGTATCATTACCTTTCAATTATTGTCGTGTGATAGTTTGTGGTTGTTCTCATTACATTTGTAAGTTAATTAGTTTGCCATTGAATTATTGATTGATTTATTTATGTTAATGAATCGCATTGCTGTTCCGTTTCAGTAAGGACTTTAATTCATGTATTAATCATCTTGTTAAACCTTACAGAGCATTGCTATTCAACATTAGATGTCCTGTTCCAATTAATTGCTGTTGCGTTGGATTGCTGTTCATGTCAATTATTATTTAACAACGTTTGTTGTCAACAGGGTTTTGGTGTTTAATAGAATTGCTGTTTGATTTCATTAAGTTAAAGATCTGTTGTTTAGACTCATTAGTTAATAATTGTTGTTCGATTCTTCTAGTTTCAGTTGGTTATTCATTTGTATCGCTATTTGATTTCAGTGTGTTGTTCATTTCCAATTCATTAGTTAACAGATTGCAAAGAGTTTTCTTTCGAAGAGATTTCTTAGTTTACTTTCAATAGCAGTTTTAGTTCAATTGCTATTTCTCCTTAATTGCTTTAACGTAGGACTATCAACTGTAGAGAATATTGTTTATTGCTTCCACATTCCCAGATTGATTGTCTTGTTTCAGTTTGATTTCAATTGCATCAATTTCTAGAGGAATGAGTTATTGCTACTGTATCCTCGATTGATGGTTGTTGAGTGAATAGATAGATTTTAAGAGCATTTGAGTTCATGTTATTGTAATTAGATTTCTTTTTCAAGCATCTGTTTAATCTTATATTTAGAACACTGTACTACATCTTTCATAGCATTACTCTTAGCTCAATTGTAGTCTCAAACGGAGTACACTCTTGAAACAAAAAGTCATTCCTGGATTGATAATTAATGTGAGATAAATAGGTGTTAAAAAGATACCTTTTATACCTCAACATTTTGGCGCCATTGCCGGGGAGAGTGTATGCCATTTAGAAAGAGTGATGCATATTTAATTTTTTCTGCTTGGGAAGAATTGGGTATTAAAGATGGAAGGTAAGAACCTACACAACCGAGCAAGGAACACACTTGTTCACTAGCCCATTTCATAGCAGAATTGAGTGAAAGCTTAAGGTAGAAATGAATGCTTGCGTTTTTTTTTTTTAATTTTAGAGTTAGAATTTTTGAAAAAAAATCTTGTAATTCCACTCGAGTAGTGATGTAAGCACCACCCATTTCACTAACCAATTGACAGGAACATTTTAAGGAGGATCCTCAAAGAAACACATGAAGAACATCTTCTATTATGGTAAGAAATGGCTCACATTGCAACTTTTGAATTCCCTATCAAAGATCTAGGAGGAGTGACACAAATGCACATAATTCCCCCATTGTCTCTACCAAATTTTCATGGTTTGACAAATGAAGATCCATATACATTCTTATTTGAGTTTGAAATACTTTGTAGAGGATATGATTATTGTATTAATGATCAAAGGTTGAAAGTGTTTCCTCTTACTCTAAAAGCAGCAGCTCTCCAATGGTTCATGAGCCTAGGAGGGAACTTCATCCAAACATGGGAGGACATGAAGAACATATTCTTGAAGTACCAAGACTACTAAAAATCCAATGAAGATATTTTCGGTATGATACAAGGGGAAGATGAAAGCTTGGAGGACTATGTAGAGCGATTTTGATATAACCTTCAAAAATTAAAGCATAAACATTTGGAAAATAGATCCTGAAAAATCTCCTTCTTAAAGGAATCAAAGATGAAATTTTAGAACTCTTAAATATGATAGGAAAAGGTGATGTTTTTCAGTTATCATATGATGATGTTTGTGAATTGTGCATAAGGTATTCAAGAGGAATTTCCAAGGCTGGTAAAAATTCTAGAGAAGTTTCTTCTTTCTTTTCCAAATTTACAACAAGAATAAGAGACATAAGAGCTGAAATCAATGTTTTATTTGGAAATTTTAAATATGATTTTATTAGCTCTCTAAATTCACAATTGAATGTTTTGCAGGTTCAGAAAAATCAAGAATTTGATGAAGTGTTTTGCCCTCATTATCAAAAGGAGCATCCCATAGACAGTTGTTCTTCCTTATCTAATTTGGAAGTGGCATATCAAAGAGATGGGAAAGCTGCAACAAGGTCAACAGGTATGGTTCAAAACACTTCCTCTCCATTCTCTTACTTGCATAATCCATTATGGAATACTCATATGTTAGGGCAGCCATGCCAATCTCAATATAACCACCACCAATCTTGTCTACAAGCTTGGCATGGTTCACCTTATTAGACTCCTATACCAATAGGTGTCATTTGTCATGATTGACTTATTGAACTATGTAATATGTTCAAACCTTTTTCTTGTTGCAAAGGTGCTCCATATTTTCAAAAAATAAAAAAATAAAAAATTTTAAAAAATGTAAAGAGGGTATACCCTAAAATAAAAATCAAAGGGTTAAAAAATAAAATGGTCAAAAAAGTGAAAGAAATGAACCCCAAACAAAAATAGACCAGGAAAGTGTGCAAGTCTAAATGCCACTACTTTTTTCTCTGATGTAATAAACAAAATTGTGTGCAGTTTGTCAAACTTTTGCCACAATTTATGAAGGGTCAAACTATTTAAACTTGACTCATTCATTTTTTAATTTTATGCTGTAGATTAGAGAATAAATATCTGACCAAACAGTTTAAACTTGGCAGATAAGTAGATAGGTAGAGTTAATAAAAGGTGCTCAATAGTTTAATCTAAGCCCTTGGATGTAATAAGTGTAGACCTAGATAGGTTTTCCATGTAAAAGAAAAAGAAGATTGATAAGGGTTTGACAGTCTAAGTGCACCCTAATAAAGAAGAGAAAATGGTAGGGTAAAGTAAGTAGGGTAGGTAGATGTTGTTGCAAGATTGCATGTGATGAATGATGGTTCTGTTAGGGTCCCGTGATTTGGCCGATTGGCTAGCCAAATGACGATGTA
The DNA here is from genome assembly GCA_034641835.2 of Pinus albicaulis. Lineage (NCBI taxonomy): Eukaryota > Viridiplantae > Streptophyta > Pinopsida > Pinales > Pinaceae > Pinus > Pinus albicaulis. The sequence goes on along the minus strand of CM076581.1, from coordinate 554,058,341 downwards.
ACATCAAACCAAGCTTTGGAGCCCAAGGACCTAGCCTTCCTGGACTCAGAGAGGGCTCTCTCTATAAGTGAAAAAGATTTCGGTGTGTTTACTTGCGATGTTCTGATATTAGGCTAGTTATGAAGTGTGTTTTTGGTTTTTTTAGTTTTTAAGTTTGTGAGGGATGAAACTGATCAAATACATAAACTGGATAACAAGATGTAGATAAATTGGGCTATGGGGTCAAACAGGTCAAGGAAGCTATGAAGTAATGATGTAAAGCTGCTGTAGGGCCGATTTGATTCACAATAGAAGGGATCTCTGGGCAAAATGGATTAAATGAACAATAAGTTGGTGAAAGACAAGGGATTTCAAGTGCAAACTAGTTAATAGCAGACATAAACATGTAATAGCAAGCCATTAATCATGCTAGGAATAACTATAGGCTAATCAATACATAGGAAATCAAACATTCCAGCCATACATAGAGGTATAAGACCCTCTAACTTCGGGAAATAGCTATCAGACTTTGGGGAAAACACATGAGACAAACTAACAACTCATAAACTATGCCGGAACGCCTAAACATAGTTTCTAAGTCATTGGGCACTTGGACAAATAAGTTTTCATAGTTTTAGGCAAAGGGCTAGATCGGGACTAGGCCTCCTTGGTTCAACAAAATGATCAACAAATCAGTCAAAGAGAAAGTTTTATGGACAGAACTATGGGCAGCTGATAGGTAGGTAGGGCAAACCATACATCCTACTCAACATACATGGAACTCATGAATAAAACTTAGCAACAATACCTTAGATTACTAAAGAGCAGCTAAGAATTCTTTAGCATAACTAAGGGAGAAGAAAACATCAAGCTATGAAGATTCAGGGATTTTGAGGTGCCTCCATGGGCATGTCTCAAAATCAATCTTTACTGATCTATAGCAGCAAGAAAAATGAATTATGAGTGAAAACCAGAAGACAAAACACATTAAGAAGCACTATACCATTCTACCATGTCAAGGAATCCATCAACAAGCCTTCAACATTCCTCAAAAGCATCCAAGAGGCAGTCCAAAAATCATAACTCAAGTGTATTCTTCAAAGCCCATATGACCAATGCATTAATTCTTCTCTCAAGTTCAGCCTCTGATTTACAATGAGAACCATGGGATAAATAGGCTTGAGGGAGGAAAACCTCATGGAGCAACTAGCTATCCCATTGGCCAAGTCAAAATATCTAAACTTGTCCTTGAGGCTTTGCAAAGCCCAAGGCACAAAATATCCCATAAAATATCTAAAAAACTGCTAAAAAACGGAAATTATATTGACTTTACATGATTTTCCCATGATAAAAATAGCTTAACGCACATTTGGGAAAAGCAGATTTTTGGAGTTCAAAAATTACAAAAATACTTCATATTTATGCCTGAAAAAGGTCCCCCGACTTGCTGGATGCAAATGGAAGCCTTCCCGATGTCGAAATGAGGCTCATGATGGCTCGTTGGAAAGCTCTCAGTGTATGCTTTCCGGCGCAAGTGGAATCACCTCAATCGGATCTCTGAAAGTCCCACAAAACTGTACCTGTGCGCAAAAACCCAGAAAATAGCAGGCTGCTGATATGGCGGGCAGAATGTGCAAAATGAGGCTGTTTTTCGTCAATTTGGAGGGGCGAATGATCTTCAAATGCCCTGAAAATCGCTGGAGACCTGCTCATGGAATTATGGAACCCATTGGGATCATCCTCCTCCCTTGACAACTCATCAAACCGAAATGGCGCATTTATGAGTTTTTGGCGAAAAACCCCAAAAATGCCAAAAAACAAAAAGTTTCCGAAACAGGCCCAAAATTGGCATGCATGACCCTCAAAGGTCCATAGAGACATGCTCCAAAGCTGAAGCCAAAATATCGAGGGCTGATGTGCTTTTTGATTCTTTCCGTGCTAGGCGCCTCTCCTTCAATTTCTTCAATTTTTCTTGTGCTACCTTCAATTTTCGCCTGGCAAACTGATTTAGCTTCTGAAAGTGAAGAGTCCTTTTTCTCTGTAGCTCAAGATCCCTATTTTCCTTCTCAAGCTTTGTTTCCAAATGCTGGTTAGCCCTCTCAAGCCATGCTTCCTTGTTTTCCTCAATTTCCTGCTCAAAGAGGGCAGTGAGAGGAAAGGCTTCGAATTGAGCTTGTTCTTCTGCTCTCTGTTTCTCCAAGGCTTTTATAAGCTCGATGGTCCTAGGCCTCTTTCGCCTGGGCTGGTCCTCCTCCTCTTCGTCATCAAACTCGCCAATGAGCTCTTCAATTCTTACTTGCACCTTTTCTGCCTCCTTTTTATACTTGATCGCCCTTGCCTCATGAATGGCTGCATGATACTTCATTTGTTTGTTTTCAACCTCCAAGAAATGGTTGAAATTCCTCGCCCTTTGAAGGTCTTCTTGTAACACCTCAATTTGCCCTTCTTTGTGAATGAGGAGGTTTTCAAGGATGTAGGCCTCGTTATCACTGTCATCGCTTGGGATAGGGATGACAGCTGATTTACCTCCATGCTTGGCACTTTCTCCAATTTTACTTTTGCCTTTGAATGCCAATCTAGCGCTTTTTCTCCTTGGCAAGCTAGAAGCTGTCTTTTTGGGCAATTTCCTCTTTTTAGGAATAGTTTTGGTCACTGTCAAGGAGGCAGCTTCAGCTTGCTGTCCTTCCTCAACATCCTGTCCAGCTTGTGGCTCAAAAGATGCTTCAATTGTTTGCTCAACCTGCTGCTCTTCAACCTCTGTCTGCTGCTGTTCCTCTTCCTGTACTTGATGCTGTTTATCAACCTCTAGCTGCTGTCCCTATTCCTGAATTTGATGCTGTTCATCAACCTCTAGCTGCTGTCCACTGATTTCCAACTGCTGCTGTCCCTCAAAATCTGGCTGCTGCTGCTCATCATCCTCCTTTTCTCCCTGTGGCTCACTGCCCTCTCCTTCTCCCTGCTTACTTGGCTGCCCAGTGGTCATCTTGAGTTTTTTAGGGGTAGGCCTACTAGATAAAGGCACTGGGCGATGGACAGGCTGAGTAGGAGACACATGAACAGGAGGGACAGTGGCGAAATCGGCATGGCTAAATGAATGAATCCCATGAAACTCCTTTCTTCTCCAGCTGGTGTAAGAAGATGATTTTAATCAAGGAATGGTGAAAGAGAGAAGGGATTTGCTGAGGTGGAGCTTTCTTTTGGACAGTAGCTGCCATTTTCTCTATGCTTTTGGACAAAAAGTATGGAAGGTTTAATTGCCTGCTTCTAGTAAAATGCATCAACAAGCGAACATGATAGGCAAAAATTTGGCTAAACCTCCCTTCACAAGTGAAATATCTCATTATGGCCTTCATCAGTGGAGCATAACTGTCAAGAAGATAGGAGAAAGGGAAAATAGCAGTGATGGTTTCCCTATGTTCAAGTTTGATGAAAGGTTTATAATCCTCCAGATCAAGATGCGCTTGCTTAAACCACTTTTCACCATGATACGGGATCTTGGTAGCCTTGGATACATACCTTGGGGAGATTTTGAAGTCAAGACCTGCTAACTGGAAGTGTTTGTCCTTGAATCTCAAAGCGCACAAATGTGTAAGTGGCGAGAAACTCTTGAATTCTTCTATCCTCTGACAGAAATCAAGACAGCCTACTTCATGGAAATTGAAAAGCACTGATGGGTGAGCATTGATTTCTTCTATGGAGATAGGCTCATATCTCTTATGTTGTCCGCCTTTGTGATCTCGTTTTTGAGGCATTCTGACTTGAAACAGGCTTTGGAAGAGGCAAACTGCCTTCAATGTATGAAAAATGCTCTGCTGGATTGAAACTGGCCACTACACTGCTTGGACAGATATGGACCCTGTGATTTTGAATAAAATGCAACAATGTTTCTTGGAACAAGCGTAATTTCCGTACTAGAGCACAATAAAATTCTTCAAATCGGGATACAAGCCTGCCTATGTAACCTTCTTAACAATGGTACCATGTAAAAGATGGGGTAGTCGCTTCAGAGATTCCCCGTGCACAAATAACAATCACCCTCTCAGACTTTGTGGTAGGCCAACTCCACATCGTTATTTGTGTTTTCAACAAAACTTGAATATGAAACTCGCTCGTAGGTCATTCGACCTTGAAGAATACCTTCACAATGATTATGAGACCATACAAAGTGGAAAGAAAGGAGACCTTGGTTAGAGTTACGTTGTAACAGCAGTTAAGGAAAACACCTTCCACTCATGAAATTTGAGAAGTCAATCATCGCCTTTATACCTCTGCCTTTGATGTCAAAATCCAACATTAACCACCTCTGTCCTTCACTATGCTGTTTACCTTTGAAAATCTCTGTCAACAATTCTTCAACATGACACAATATGGTTTCTAGGAAAGGCAGATTCAAGTTAGATTGTAAAACCAATGCACAGTGGTTTTTAGGAAATATACTCCCTGTTTGTGAGTTTAAGAGATCTCACCCAAATACCTCAGACTCCTCTCGAAGCTCTCCAAAGAGATTAACTTCAAATACTAACAACTCTGCTCTTTAGAAAAAAGGCCCCTTTCCTTTGTGAAGTTTTAAGAGAACAAAAAACTGCTTTTGTACTTCTGCCTCCAGAGTTAGAAACACATCAATGAAATCTACCCTTCAATGTAACATTTACCCTTAGAGTCTCTTTGTCAATCAGCTTTTCAACATGATAATGAGGTGAAGAAAGAGGGCAGACCTAGATCAACAGTACACAGTGCTTTATGAGGGACACTTTTTCTTGTGAAGTTTAAGAAATCAAACATCACTTGTATACCTCTGCCTTCAAAGTTTAGATTTAACCACCAACAACCCTGCCCTCTAGAAAAATGGCCCTATCCACCCTTAGAAACTCTCTGTCAACAATTCTTCACAATGATATAATACAGTGCAAGGGAGAAGCAGACTTAGCTTGGGTGAAAAATCAGTGCAACAGTGGTTTATAGAATACACTCTCTGCTTTGTGAGTTTTTAAAAATCCATCAACACCTCTATACCCCTGCCTCCAATGTGTAACTTCTCATCAACAAACTCCGCCTTTTAATGTGCTGTCATCTTTGGAAGTTTCCTTCGTCAACAATCTTACAAAAGAGGGTGAACATAGTGAACAAGGGGGGTAATTTGCCAAGCAAAGGTGTGCTCGTGAGATAGGCAACAGTCACTGCTTCGAAACTCGATGTCAATAAATACATGATTTGAAAACGACATAAACCGGTTCCTAACCATAAAACCCCCGTATTATCGCTGCACGATCATCCTTCAACAGGAACCGTTTTTTAGTACAGTTATAAGGTCCGGGTTTTCAAAACATTCTCACATGTTTACACCTGCCAGAATCAATGGGGAATTCATGTAAATACCTCAAATTTGATGGATGCCCGCTTGAAAGGATGAAAGAAACCCTGGATAGTCTGGAAAGTTGCGCGGCAACCTCTGGAGAAAACCCGTCGCGCAGGAGAAAGGTTGTCGGGTCGACTTGTCGTGCGGTCGGGCGGCCACCTAAAGGCACGTCACGCCCACCTACAGGCACGTCGCGCCGACGAAGGAAGCCTTTGCAAAAATCTGCCCAGGCACGTCGCGCCAAATTCCAGGCACGTCGCGCCGCCTCTGAGTGCAAATTTTTGAATTTTCGCCCAACTTTCTTGCTTGTTTGATGCTGGATGCGAATGGACTCTTCTTCAGATTTTTGAAAATGAAAATTTACACCATAATTACCTTTTGCTACTATATCACCACAACTCTCCAACGGTCACTTACCCTTTCGGAATTAACATTAATTTTTAACTATGTTTGTTTTTTCAAACAGTGGGTTTGTGATTTGCATATATATATCCGCCCTTTGATTCTGACCCCGAGCTCTGAAATTTGATCAATTTAAGCTGACCAACTCCGCCATTTCTGCTACGGTGTTTCAATAACACAGGTGATTTGTCATTTTGCTTTGACAACTCCTTCATTTTTTACCTACAGTGGGTTTTCAAATCTCTGTTTGCAGGTGTAGTATACAGTACTCTTTTTCCCTCAAAATAAAGGTTGTGTTTTCTTCCTTTTAAACTATCCAATAATGATCACAGGCTAAAAAACCTTTGGAACACAGTGAAAAATAACTTTAAAGGGGAAATCTTCTTGGTGACAAAGTTTTTAAAAGGTCTTGTCTGCAGGTCCTTTTTCCATACAGTCCTGTGCTACATCTGCCCTCTGGAATGGTAACAAGTGGTTTGTTATAAGACATATAAACAGTGATAATTCACCAAAACAAAGTCCTTCTGCCTAATCATAAGATCATATACCCATTTGCCTCCTCCATCTGAAAAGACAAGCTTCAGAGAATATGAAAACATGACTCTTTGATACATAGTCATTATTTTGCACTGATCATTGTGTTACCTCTTTTTTCCCAAAGAACCATTTCATAACTGAACTATGTTCACTGTTTTCCTCTCTTGGCGATTTTAGCAAGGAAGGGCTATTCATAATGCACCAAAACATTTGAAAGCTGTAATTTGGTATATGACATTGTCTGGTTGCTTGACCTTTCCTCAAGGAGACAGTTTTCTTTTTGGTATCAGTGGCACACATATATTCAATATTGTCTCTTTCCTACTGTAGGTATAGTCTGTCAGCTAGTTCTTTGAAATAGGAGTACCAATACCTTTGCATTATCAGCACTATCATTCACCTGTGTAATGACTTTTATTCCTTTTTGGTATCCTTCCACTGCTTTCTTGTATCAATCAGTTTCAGCAACCTGCAGTAGCTTTGGCCATCTACTCATGCATGGAGGAGGCTCTTCATCAGATAAGGTGTCCGGAGACTTTTTGACCATTATGTTCGACACAGCCTTTCTCTGAATGTGGTGGTAAGTAAACTTCTTGAAAAACACCAATCTTAGAATCTTTACTTGCAAGCATCACTGTGTTTTTAGAAGAAGCCTATTGATGTGCTTGTTCTAAAGAATTGTTGAAAATTTATCATTTGGATTTTTTATCTCATGACCTGTTACTTGACAAAAACTCTTTGTGACTATGAAGGTCAGTGCATTTGAAAAAGCTAAGGGCTTTCTTTCTGCCTGTGTAATGGCATTGGTTAACAGCCTCTATTCCATTTGATTTTGAACAAAACAGGCTTCTTATGATTTGGATGTTTACTGATGACAGGTCCTTCTAAAGTTCAACAATTCATATGGTTTGGGATTTGAAATGAGCTCCTTTATGGGGCCAAACTCCCCTCGCTTTGAGCTTATCATATTTTCACTATATTCACAGTATGGTGTCATTACATTGTGGCCTGAAGATATTGTTTCATTTTTCAGTAAAGGCAAACCTGGATTTTTGCAATCTTCTAAGTCAATACTGGCCCGCGCCCTCTGCTTATGGATGAAGGAGGCGCCCTAACCCTCTGCTTGTAAATGAAGGAGGTTCTGGGCCTTGACAATTTACCAGTTTGCTGAGACAGTGGTGACCCTTTCTTACTATGATTTTCATGCTGGAAAGAGCTGTAAGGTCCTGATGAGTGACTTTTGTTTTGCAGCTTCAATCGGAGCTCACAATGTTTCGACGATTCCTCTAGCGCCAGATCAAACATTTTCCTCCCGAGTGAAGTTATATTTGTGCTTTTGTGAAACACTGAACACGGCGAAAAACCCCTGACGATCAGCAGGATGGTTTGTACGGTCAGAATCAGGGCGTAGGTGGCGCGACTTAGGGCTGTTTGTCAATTTCATTTGCAAAGTAAAGGATCAGTCATGGTAGGCCTGTAGCAGATGGAGGCTTTTTGGCTTTTTGATGATTGCCAAGGGTGAAATGTCTTAAAGCGCCACTTCCTAACATAGGGGAGACTTTTGAAACAGATGTGGATTTGCCTTTTAAAGCTGATGGGCAGGTCAATAAGGCTGAAGCTAGATAGGATTGTGATATGAGGTTTTTTATGTTTCCAGGGGTGGACTGAATAGGTAGAAAGGCGAAAAAAGTTTTGGGAGGGTTTTCTGGATGACATATTGACATAAGGAAATCAGTTTCTAGAAAACTCAGCTGAAGATATAGTCATCACTAACATGTAAAAAAAAATACTGATGGCTAACAGTGGCTCCATTTGGGGAGGGCAGCTCCTCGTCAGGAGGTGTCCAGAATTCAGATTTTTGGCTTATGAAGACCAGTGCCTTCTCCATTGGCGCAAAATTTACCCTTCTCTTGATGTTATTTCTGAAAAATGACAGCATGGTTAACATCAATGATACTTCTACCTACCCCACTATCTTTCCTAACATTTTTTCTTCTCTTTGGCGCATTTGAACTAGCAGCCTTTTGACAATGTATATTTTTCTTTTTTGCAAAATGAACCTATCTATTTCTACTCTTATATCTGCCGGGAGTTCAGATTAAACTGATGAACTCCTTCATTACTCTACCTATGCTAGATCAACTGTCAAGATTAAACTGTTTGACAGGATTTTATTCTCTAATCTAAAACATGAAATTCAAAATGATCAAATCAGGGTTAAACTGTCTGATTTGTCATGTATTTGCGGCATGACAGGACAAATTGCACACAAATATTATTTTGCAAAAGGGAAAACTAGAAAAGCAGGGATAAGATGTACAATGTGCTTTTCATCCCTCGCTTCTCTCTTTGGTTCTGTTTTAGGCATGTGGAACCAGAATCTCTCCCTAATCTAAGCTCTGTGATAAGTCAATCTTACACAATGTTGACTATCTTGACACTCACTAACTTATCAGCAAATAAATTTAAACATGCTCAGCTATGATTAGGCTAGATAGCTGAACAAGACATTGAAGTACTAGTAGCAGCATTTAGACTTGCTCGCTTTCCGAAAGACTATTTTTTGGAACATGGGGCCTTTGTTCTATCTTCACTTGCCCTCTTTTTTGCTTTTTACTATTTTTGACTTTCCTATCTTTTACTGTTTTTGATTTTTCCATTTTTTCAATATTTCAAACAATGGTATGTACAATGACTGAAAATGTTTCAAACTCAAAAATCTTGGAAATGACAGAATTTCAGCATCTTATCCTCGTAAGGATCTCCTCTCACCCTTGGCCCACTTAACTCTTGAAAAGAAAAATTTGGGAAATTTTCTCTCTCTAACATGACATAGGGATTTGTGCAAGAATCTCTAAACATCCCAGTATCTTCCCTCTGTACCTCTCTGAATATCTGATTTCCACTCCTTTCCTTACTGTATGCTTTCTTCAGGTAATGTATGTACTCTTGATAATTCTTGAAATAGATAGTGACATCATCAAGGTATGCAACAACACAGAAATTTAAAACTGGGAACATGGCCTTTATGAACAGATTTCTGATATTGGGTGGTTTAGCAATTTTGAATTTGAAATCAGATTTACCTCCCGCAAACTGGAAAAAATCTTTAAGTTGTCTACTTTGCAAAGGAATCTGATGTTTATGATCTGAAAGATGATCTTGCAAGAATAAATGATTAGAAACATTTTCAATTGGTGAATCATGATCTTGAGTAGAAAAAACCTGATTTTTGTTATATGGAGATGCAGTATTATTTCTAAAATCAAAGCAAATTCTATGGCCACTAGTTTTCTCCTTGATCATTTCAGTTTGTCTCAGTTTGCTGTGTTTGCTTTTGTTAAAGTTGTTCTTTGGGGAAAAGGTAGTGATACAATGTTTTCCCTTGTTTTTTCTGTAGAAATTAGTATTTTGCATGAAATTCCTGTTTTTGGCATTTCTAAGTTCTTCATGAAAAGAAAAAATATGAGCCAATTTCAGTAGTTCAGGTATGCTGCGATTATTACTGTCATCCTTGCTCATAAGAAGTTCATCTGGCATTTTCTCAAGATGTTGAGCTACTGAGGTTATGGTCAAAGCTTCATTTGCAGTGGGAGGGTCACATGATGGTGAATCTTTGAGGTATGGTAGAAACATTAAACTCCCTTTCTCCCGGGTTCCAAATAGGTTTATGATGTGAAGGTCTTCTAAAGCTTTTACCCGGAAGAAATTTCCACAAGTTACTGCTGGTGTTTGATTAAAGCTAGGGCAATTTGCTTGATAGTACATGAGAGTTTGTGCTTCTTGCTCTAATCCTACTCGGGAGAGGGGAAACTTACTTTCTTCAAGACACAGCTGTTCATGATCATGGTAGTTTTGAGTGTCTAGCTCATCATAAGGTACCAAGGACAACTGATGTGGTGGATCTAAGTCTATATCAGCTTCTTCTGACTCTTCCTCCAAGTTTACATCAATATGCATAATGAAAGAGTTTAAGTCGGAGCGCAAAGAACACATTGGAATGTTATCGGGCTTCTCTTGGCTGCTAATCATGTATTTCATGTGTGATTCGCGGTAGAGTATCCTGTTCTGACCAAACACAGGAATGGTGGCATATGACATATCCAGTTGAATATTCCCTTGGAGTTTGGCTCCCCAAGATCTAGATAGAAGCATCCCATACTTGGGAGGAATGTCTGCCACTACTATATCCATGATTAGATGTTTCGCGGGTATTTGGGCCAGACTAAAGCAAAGGTCTTTGATCAAACCTAGGCATTGGACTCTGCTTGAATCAAATGAGTATAAGTCTTTGTATGGTCTTGTGATTTCCAAGCCTAATCTTTCCATAACTACCTTCGGCATAAGATTATGCGAGGCGCCGGAGTCCAGCATGGCATTGTGGAGGATTTGGTCGTGGATGTTTAGGCTAATGTAAAATGGAAGAGTAGCTCCCTCTTGGAATTTTTCCTCTATCTTTGGACCAAACAATACTTCAGGAATGTCATCAGTGAGATTAACAGTGTTTGCATCATTCCCTAGATTTAGGACCTTTAGTACTTGGGATTTATAAGAGTTTTGGGCAATGAGTTCAGCAAGAGGCATGGTGATTTTGATCTTAGCGATTTCGCCTTCAAAGCTAAAAGGCACTTGAAGTTTAGATATGTTTGTTTCAGCTTTTTCAGCTAAGACCTTGTCTATGTTCTGAGTTTGTTGACCTTGTTTAGGGGTTTTGCTTGCCATAGTTGTTTTGGTGACCTTGGTAGAAGTATCAGGAGTATATGAGAGAGGACTAGTTTAGGTAACTTTAGCTTGGCTTTGATCATTCTTTTCAACCTTGATTTTGTCACTGCTTGATGCTTTTTTGAGGATGGTATCTGGAGCTTTAGCAGTATCAGAGTTACCTCTCTTGACATTATCTTGGTTTCTCTTGCTCCTAAGGTCATATTGCCTATGGGCTTCTTCAATAGCATTTTGGAATTCTATGGCAGGGTCATCAAGATCCTCATAATTTGTCTCATCTTGATCAGGCGAAAAGAAGGCTTGTTCTTCTTCGGTGAGGTACACCTCACCTTCATTGTCAGACCCTATGAGGTTTAGATGACTTTCATCAAGAGGTTATGTATCCCTATCATCTTCTTCTACATAGTTTTCATTGAATGGTGGCCTGATCTGTTGGTCATTATCCCTTGGTCTGTTTTGGGGCTGCTCCCTCCTAAAGTTTTGGTTTCGGTTTCTAATTGGGGGGTTTGGTTGGTTGTCCCTAACATGAGCTTTTTCATTGATCTTTTCCCACATTTTAGCCATGGATTTGACTAAGTCATCTATTCTGGGATCTAGGGAAGGTGATGAAGTGGAGACCTCATCTCTATATGTGACTTTTCTTTCTGATCTAGTTCTAGCTCTTTTTTCAGCTAAGTTGGCATATGCTTTTATGGCTATTTGTTGCATTTCCTCCAAGGTAGGGGGATCCTTATCTCTCAGATGATATGTCATGTCCGGATCAAAACCTTCAGGAAATTTTGCCAAAGCTAAACCAAGTGGAGGTTTGAAATGAGGTGGGAGGGAGTTATATACACTATTGAACCTAGTACAGTAAGCTTGGACACTTTCCCCATTTTCCCGTTTTAGGCTGTTATATTCTGACAGGATTTGAATGGGGTTTCTTCGGATTTCCCACCTGTTTCTGAAAATTTGATGCAGTTCGGGGATATTATGGATGCTGTTTGGAGCTAAGCTTTTGAACCATGCTTTAGGTTCGCCACCAAGACTTTGGGCAAATATTCTCATTCGGACAGTCTCGTCTTGTACCTCTAGGTATTCATAAGCATCAGTCATTCTACTTATATGTTGTTGAGGTGTGGTGGTGTCTTCTCCAGTAAAGTGTGGGATCTTGTCTTGATATTTGTTTGGGAGAGGAGCTAAAGGTGGTGGTAACACCAAAGGTGCGTACCAGGCTGCCATGACTGGAGCTAATGGATGATGCGCAAGATGAGGACTGGTAGGTTGAAATGAAGTGGTTTGAACAGGGGTGTTTTGACCAGGTGTAGCGGATGAACTTGGACTAGTGATCTGGTTTTGAGCAGATCTGGGATGATAGGAGCCAAATTGATAAAGAAGCTGGAAATCAGGAGGAGTGGTGGGTGAAGTTTCTCTAATAGGACTCTGTGGTGGGTTTAGGGGTTCAAGATCGTCGAAGTTTATCTTACTATATGATTTGCTTCGGGGAAGAGCTTGTGATGACTCTAGTTCCGAAGGTGAATCTAGAAGGATATTGCGAGTTTTAGGTACAGATCTTGTTCTACGGATGAATCTATCGGTAGCTAGATGATCAGTTTCAGAAGCTTGCCACAGAATCTTTTCTGGGTCATCTACTATGATAGGGGGATTTGGGTCTGGATGGGATCTGGTATTGATTCTTCGGGAAGCCAGATTTTAGATCCAGAGTTTAGAGAGAATGGTATTGGTGAATGTTCTGGATGGGTGATTTTTCTAAGGTTCTACTAAGGTGAAGGATGGTCAAAGTAACAGGATGGATTAGTGGAGTCGCCAGGTGAAAATGGGTTGTTTTTGTAAAGATAGCTATGGTCCACCACCAGTAACTAATCTGAGAATGTTTTTGGATTATATGAGTTTTATGTGCAGCCTATGGTTTAAAGTATCCTAGGCTTGTTTCAACACTTTGCTAGGGTGATGAGAACAAAAAGAGTTTACTCTAAAAAATGAGTCTATGGACTGCTTGCTTGTTTATGGTACCTAAAGGACCAAAGAGTCTATAAGAGTTTGCTGGATTATTATGTACTCAGTGTCTTACCATCTCCCACTATTTTAGTGAGTGATGGGAAAGGTTTATCGGATAGTAGCCTAGAGTTTTGAAAAGTAGTAAGGCTTACTAGAAGTTTAGTGGAGTCGCCAGGTGGATTGTCAGTTGTTTGAGATAAACTTGTATGGTCCACCACCAGTAATGTCAAAAACCAATCTAAAGGAATGTTTTAGGGTTTTTTGAGTTTTATGTGCCTACAAGGTTTGGAAGAGTTTTCTATAACTGACTCATCATTTTGCTAAGATGGTGAAAGAGCTATTTTCTACTCTTCAAACAATCTCTAAGTTTACTAAGCTTGATTGAGACTTCGGGAGTTACTAAGTTGTACTTAGATTGTCACTAACTCGGAAGGTCCTACTGTGAGTGTCACTATGTTAGTGAGCAGCGGGATAAGTCAATCAGATAGTATTCTTAAAGGCTTCTAAGGATGAGGGAAACTAAGCTTTTTAATCACTCAGTGTCCCACCGTGATCGCCATTATGTTAGGGTGGCGATGAGGTGGCAAAATCAGATGGTATTCTAAAATTTAGCAAGGTAGTAAGGCCTACTAGAGGCTAGTGGAGTCGCCAGGTGGATTTTTAGTTGTTTTGAGGTATATTTGTATGGTCCACCACCAGTACTTGACAAACACCAATCTAAGGGAGTTTTTTGTGGTTTTTTCTGAGTTTTATGTGCAGCCTAGGATGTAAGAGTGTTATAAACCTGATTCATCATTTTGCTAAGATGGTGAAACAAAGAGTTTACACTAAATGATTCTAGAGGCTGATGATTTAAGTTAAAATTTGAAGGACTAAGGAGCCTATAAAATTTTGCTAGACTGTCATGTACTCAATAGGTCCCACCGTGATCGCCATTATGTTAGGGTCCCGTGATTTGGCCGATTGGCTAGCCAAATGACGATGTAACATCAAACCAAGCTTTGGAGCCCAAGGACCTAGCCTTCCTGGACTCAGAGAGGGCTCTCTCTATATGTGTAAAATATGTCGGTGTGTTTACTTGCGGTGTTATGATATTAGGCTAGTTATGAAGTGTGTTTTTGGTTTTTTAGTTTTTAAGTTTGTGAGGGATGAAACTGATCAAATACATAAACTGGATAACAAGATGTAGATAAATTGGGCTATGGGGTCAAACGGGTCAAGGAAGCTAATGAGGCGATGATGTAAAGCTGCTGTAGGGCCGATTTGATTCACAATAGAAGGGATCTCCGAGAAAAATGGATTAAATGAACAATAAGTTGGTGAAAGACAAGGGATTTCAAGTGCAAACTAGTTAATAGCAGACATAAACATGTAATAGCAAGCCATTAATCATGCTAGGAATAACTATAAGCTAATAAATACATAGAAATCAAACATTCAAGCCATACATAGAGGTATATGACCCTCTAACTTCGGGAAAAGGCTATCAGACTTTGGGGAAAACACATGAGACAAACTAACAACTCATAAACTATGCCGGAACACCTAAACATAGTCTCTAAATCATTGGGCACTTGGAAAAATAAGTTTTCATAGTTTTAGGCAAAGGGCTAGATCGGGACTAGGCCTCCTTGGTTCAACAAAATGATCAACAAATCAGTCAAAGAGAAAGTTTTATGGACAGAACTATGGGAAGCTGATAGGTAGGTAGGGCAAACCATACATTCTACTCAACATACATGGAACTGATGAATAAAACTTAGCAACAATACCTTAGGTTACTAAAGAGCAGCTAAGAATTCTTTAGCATAACTAAGGGAGAAGAAAACATCAAGCTATGAAGATTCAGGGATTTTGAGGTACCTCCATGGGCATGTCTCAAAATCAGTCTTTACTGATCTATAGCAGCAAGAAAAATGAATTATGAGTGAAAACTAGAAGACAAAACACATTAAGAAGCACTATACCATTCTACCATGTCAAGGAATCCATCAACAAGCCTTCAACATTCCTCAAAGCATCCAAGAGGCAGTCCAAAAATCATAACTCAAGTGTATTCTTCAAAGCTCATATGACCAATGCATTAATTCTTCTCTCAAGTTCAGCCTCCGATTTACAATGAGAACCATGGGATAAATAGGCTTGAGGGAGGAAAACCTCATGGAGCAACTAGCTATCCCATTGGCCAAGTCAAAATATCTAAACTTGTCCTTGAGGCTTTGCAAAGCCCAAGGCACAAAATATCCCATAAAATATCTTAAAAATTGCTAAAAACGGAAATTATATTGACTTTACATGATTTTCCCATGATAAAAATAGCTTAACGCACATTTGGGAAAAACAGATTTTTGGAGTTCAAAAATTACAAAAATACTTCATATTTATGCCTGAAAAAGGTCCCCTGACTTGCTGGATGCAAATGGAAGCCTTTCCGATGTCGAAATGAGGCTCATGATGGCTCGTTGGAAAGCTCTCTGTGTCCTCTTTCCGGCACAAGTGGAATCACCTCAATCTGATCTCTGAAAGTCCCTCAAAACTGTACTTGTGCGCAAAAACCCAGAAAATAGCAGGCTGCTGATATGGCGGGCAGAATGTGCAAAATGAGGCTGTTTTTCGCCAATTTGAGGGGGCGAATGATCTTCAAATGCCCTGAAAATCGCTGGAGACCTGCTCATGGAATTATGGAACCCATTGGGATCATCCTCCTCCCTTGACAACTCATCAAACCGAAATGGCGCATTTATGAGTTTTTGGCGAAAAACCCCAAAAATGCCAAAAAACAAAAAGTTTCCGAAACAGGCCCAAAATTGGCATGCATGACCCTCAAAGGTCCATAGAGACATGCTCCGAAGCTGAAGCCAAAATATCGAGGGCTGATGTGCTTTTTGCTTCTTTCCGTGCTAGGCGCCTCTCCTTCAATTTCTTCAATTTTTCTTGTGCTACCTTCAATTTTCACCTGGCAAACTGATTTAGCTTCTGAAAGTGAAGAGTCCTTTTCCTCTGTAGCTCAAGATCCCTTTTTTCCTTCTCAAGATTTGTTTCCAAATGCTGGTTAGCCCTCTCAAGCCATGCTTCCTTGTTTTCCTCAATTTCTTGCTCAAAGAGGGCAGTGAGAGGAAAGGCTTCGAATTGAGCTTGTTCTTCTGCTCTCTGTTTCTCCAAGGCTTTTCTAAGCCCGATGGTCCTAGGCCTCTTTCGCCTAGGCTGGTCCTCCTCCTCTTCATCATCAAATTCGCCAATGAGCTCTTCAATTCTTACTTGCGCCTTTTCTGCCTCCTTTTTATACTTGATCGCCCTTGCCTCATGAATGGCTGCATGATACTTCATTTGTTTGTTTTCAACCTCCAAGAAGCGGTTGAAATTCCTCGCCCTTTGAAGATCTTCTTGTAACAC
The DNA here is from genome assembly GCA_034641835.2 of Pinus albicaulis. Lineage (NCBI taxonomy): Eukaryota > Viridiplantae > Streptophyta > Pinopsida > Pinales > Pinaceae > Pinus > Pinus albicaulis. Next base: position 554,041,954 of record CM076581.1, on the reverse strand, counting down.
CTCAATTTGCCCTTCTTTGTGAATGAGGAGATTTTCAAGGAGGCGGGCCTCATTGTCACTATCATCACTTTGGATAGGGATAATAGCTAATTCACCTCCATGCTTTGCACTTTCTCCAATTTTACTTTTGCCTTTGAATGCCAATCTAGTGCTTTTTCTCCTTGGCAAGCTAGAAGTTGTCTTTTTGGGCAATTTCCTCTTTTTAGGAACAGTTTTGGTCACTGTCAAGGAGGCAGCTTCAGCTTGCTGTCCTTCCTCAACATCTTGTCCAGCTTGTGGCTCAAAAGATGCTTCAATTGTTTGCTCAACCTGCTGCTCTTCAATCTCTGTCTACTGCTGTTCCTCTTCCAACTCTGGCTGCTGCTCATCAACCTGCACTTGCTGCTGTCCACTGATTTCCAACTGCTGCTGTCCCTCAAAATCTGGCTGCTGCTGTTCATCATCCTCCTTTTCTCCCTGTGGCTCATTGCCCTCTCCTTCTCCCTGTTTACTTGGCTGCCTAGTGGTCATCTTGAGTTTTTTAGGGGTAGGCCTACTAGATAAAGGCACTGGGCGATGGACAGGCTGAGTAGGAGACACATGAACAGGAGGGACAGTGGCGAAATCGTCATGGCTAATGAATGAATCCCATGAAACTCCTTTCTTCTCCAGTTGGTGTAAGAAGATGATTTTGATCAAGGAATGGTGAAAGAGAGAAGGGATTTGCTGAGGTGGAGCTTTCTTTTGGACAATAGCTGCCATTTTCTCTATGCTTTTGGACAAAAAGTATGGAAGGTTTAATTGCCTGCTTCTAGTAAAATGCATCAACAAGCGAACATGATAGGCAAAAGTTTGGCTACTGACATAAAACTAAGTGAAATATCTCATTGTAACTCGCCAGTAGGGGCTATATTCTTGAAGAAGAATAGAAGGAAAATACATGAGGTAATGGTTTCTCTATGTTTTCTAACGGTAGAAAGGTTTATAATCCTCCGGATCAAGATGCGCTTGTTTAAACTGCCTTTTCACCATGATACGGGATCTTCGCAGTAGCCCTTGGATATACGGGGAGATTTTGAGTCGAGACACCTATCCTGTGGAAGTGTTTGTCTTGAATCTCATAAAATCAACTCCAAAGCGCACAAATGTGTAAGTGGCGAGAAACTCTTGACTTCTTCTATCCTCTGACAGAAATCAAGACAGCCTACTTCATGGAAATTGAAAAGCACTGAGGGGTGAGCATTGATTTCTTCTATGGAGATAGGCTCATATCTCTTATGTTGTCTGCCTTTGTGATCTCGTTTTGGAGGCATCCTGACTTGAAACAGGCTTTGGAAGAGGCAAACTGCCTTCAATGTATGAAAAATGCTCTGCTGGATTGAAACTGGCCACTACACTGTTTGGATAGTTTAGACAATGTGGTTTTGAATAAAATGTAATAATGCTTCCTTGAATAAGCCACCTCTACACTTCTTAAAAACAGTCCTTCAACTCTGGATACACTTCAGCTATGTAACATTTTTAACAATGGTACCATGTGTAAAAGATGGGGTAACTGCTTTGTAGATTCCCTGTGCACAATTTTGAACAATCACCTCTCTTGTGACTTTGTTAGAGGCCAACCTACACTGTTATTTGTGTTTTCAAAAAAAAACTCGAATATAATAACCCTGCTCTTCAGGTCATTCACCTTGAAAAATACCTCTGTCAACAGATTTCTGTAGAGACCATACAGTGGAAGGAAAGGAGACCTTTTGGTTAGGTGAAAAATTAGCCCACAGTGTTAAGGAAAACACCTTTCACTTGTGAATTTTGAGAAGTCAATCACCACCTTTGTACCTCTGCCTTTGATGTCAAAATCCAACATCAACAACCTCCATTCTTAACTAAGGCCACATTCTTGAAAATCTCCGCTATCGGGTAAGCTCCTCAACATGAGCAACATAGTTTTAGGAAAATTAGACTCAAGTTGATTTAAAAACAACAGCATGCTGTTTTTGTAAAGGACACCTTAGGTTGCTTTTTGCAGAGTTTTCAAGAGCCACCCAAATACCTGTACCCCTGTTTCCAATATTAACCTCAAACACTAACAACTCTGTTCTTCAGAAAAAAGGCCCCTTTCCTTTATGAAGTTTTAAGAGAACAAAAAATTGCTTTTGTACTTCTGCCTCCAGAGTTAGAAACACATCAATGAAATATGCCCTTCAATGTAACATTACCCTTAGAGTCTCTTTGTCAATCAGCTTTTCAACATGATAATGAGGTGAAGAAAGAGGGCAGACCTAGATCAACAATACACAGTGCTTTATGAGGGACACTTTTTCTTGTGAAGTTTAAGAAATCAAACATCACTTGTATACCTCTGTCTTCAAAGTTTAGATTTAACCACCAACAACCTTGCCCTCTAGAAATGGCCTCATCTAATTTTAACTCTCCCACAACAATCTCTTCTCTTAATGATATAATATGTGAGAAGTGTACTTAGCTTGCGGAAAATCAAAGGCAACATGTTGGTTTATAGAATATAATTTCTGCTTTAGCAGCCTTTTGAAAAATCCATCAACACTCTATACCGCTCCAATGTAACTTCTCATCAACATCTTACCCGCTTTTAATGTGTCATCCACATCTTTGGAAACTCTCTGTCAACAAACTTACAGTAGTGAAATCTAGTGAAAAAAGGGGGGGGGCAGTTTGTTACAAAGGTGTGCTTGTGAGATAGGCAACAGTCACTCTGTTCTTGAAACCTCTGCTGTCAATAAATACAATGATTTGAAAACGACACAAACTGGTTCCTAACCATAAAACCCCGTATTATCACAATGTAATTACCTCATCTCACTGTGTAGGAAAACTGCTTTTGTTTTTTAGCAATAATGGCAAAGTCCGAGGTTTTCAAACATTTTGGTCACTTATCAACACCTTGCAATCGATGGGAGTTCATAAAAATACCTCAAATTTGATGGATGCCCGCTTGAAAGGATGAAAGAAACCCTGGATAGTCTGGAAAAGCCGCGCGGCAACCTTTGGAGAAAACCCGTCGCGCAGGAAAACTTGTCGGGTCGGCCTGTCGTGTGGTCGGGTGGCCTCCTACAGGCACGTCGCGCCCACCTACAGGCACGTCGCGCTGACGAAGAAGCCCCGTGTATTTTGCTGCCCAGGCACGTCGCGCCAAATCCCAAGCACGTCTCGCTGCTTTTTCTAGGGCAAACCATTGAATTTCCGACCAGATTCTCTTTGTCTCGATGGTGGAGAGGCGTGGGCTCTTCTTCAGATTTTTGAAAAATGAAAAATTTACACCATAATTACCCTTTGATACTATATCACCATAACTCTCCAACGGTCACTTACCCTTTCGGAATTAACATTGATTTCTAACTCTGTTTGTTTTTTCAAACAGTGGGTTTGTTATTTGCATATGTATACCGCCCTTTGATTCTGACCCCGAGCTCTGAACTTTGATCAATTTAAGTCGACCAACTCTACCACTTCTGCTACGGTGTTTCAATAACACAGGTGATTTGTCATTTTGCTTTGACAACTCCTTCATTTTTTACCTATAGTGGGTTTTCAAATCTCTGTTTGTAGGTGTAGTATACAGTACTCTTTTTTTTCCCTCAAAATAAAGGTTGTGCTTTCTTCCTTTTAAACTATCCAACAATGATCACAGGCTGAAAGACCTTTGGAACACAGTGAATAATAACTTTAAAGGGGAAATCTTCTTGGTGACAAAGTTTTAAAAGGTCTTGTCTGCAGGTCCTTTTTTCATGCAGTTCCGTGCTACATCTGCCCTCTGGAATGATAACAAGTGTGTTTGTTATAAGACATATAAACAGTGATAATTCATCAAAACAAATTCCTTCTGCCTAATCATAAGATCATATACCCATTTGCCTCCCCATCTGAAAAGACAAGCTTGTAGAATATGAAAACAAGGCTTTTTGATACACAGTCCTTATTTTGTTCTGATCAGTGTGTTAAACCCTTTTTTGTCAATAGAACCATTTCATGACTGAACTATGTTCACTGTTTCCCTCTCTTGGTGATTGTTAGCAAGGAAGGGCTATTCATAATGCACCAAAAACATTTGAAAAGATGTAAACACCATTTCTTGAAAGGCGCCTCTTTGGACCTTTGGTATATGATATTGTTTTGTTGCTTGACCTTTTTCTCAAGGAGAAAGTCTTCTTTTTGGTATCAGTGGCACACATATATTCAATATTGTCTCTTTCCTACTGTAGGTATAGTCTGTCAGCTAGTTCTTTGAAATAGGAGTACCAATACCTTTGCATTATCAGCACTATCATTCACCTGTGTAATGACTTTTATTCCTTTTTGGTATCCTTCCACTGCTTTCTTGTATCAATCAGTTTCAGCAACCTGCAGTAGCTTTGGCCATCTACTCATGCATGGAGGAGGCTCTTCATCAGATAAGGTGTCCGGAGACTTTTTGACCATTATGTTCGACACAACCTTTCTCTGAATGTGGTGGTAAGTAAACTTCTTGAAAAACACCAATCTTAGCATCTTTACTTGCAAGCATCACTGTGTTTTTAGAAGAAAACCCTAGCCACAGTGACACTGTTCTAAGGGTGACTGAGAAATTTATCATTTGGATTGTTTATCTCATGACCTGTTACTTGACAAAAACTCTTTGTGACTATGAAGGTCAGTGCATTTGAAAAAGCTAAGGGCTTTCTTTCTGCCTGTGTAATGGCATTGGTTAACAGCCTCTATTCCATTTGATCTTGAACAAAACAGGCTTCTTATGATTTGGATGTTTACTGATGACAGGTCCCTCTAAAGTTCAACAATTCATATGGTTTGCAAGTTTGAAATGAGCTCCTTTATCAGGCCAAACTCCCCTTTCCTTTGAGCTTATCATATTTCCACTATATTCCTGTTATGGTCATCAATTACATTCATGAAACCTGAAGATATTGTTTCATTTTTTCAGTAAAGGCAAACCTGGACTTTTGCAACCTTCTGAGTCAACACTGGCCTGCGCCCTCTGCTTATGGATGAAGGAGGCGCCCTAACCCTCTGCTTGTAAATGAAGGAGGTTCTAGGCCTTGACAATTTACCATTTTGCTGAGACAGTGGCGACCCTTTCTTACTGTGATTTTCATGCTGGAAAGAGCTGTAAGGTCCTGATGAGTGACTTTTGTTTTGCAGCTTCATCTCAGGCTCACAATACATTTAGAAGCAGCTGTTCCTCTAACTGTAGATCAAACATTTCCTCCCGAGATGAAGTTATATTTCCTGCTTTTGTAGAAACATAGAACACTGTGAAAAACCTAATAGTCAGCTTGAGATTGGATTTTATGCAGTGCTGAGATCTAGGGGGCGTGAGTGGCGCGACTTAAGGCTGTTTGTCAATTTCATTTGCAAAGTAAAGGATCAGTCATGGTAGACCTGTAGCAGATGGAGGCTTTTTGGATTTTTTATGATTGCCAAGGGTGAAATGTCTTAAAGCGCCACTTTCTAACATAGGGGAGACTTTTGAAACAGATGTGGATTTTCCTTTTAAAGCTGATGGGCAGGTCAATAAGGCTGAAGCTAGATAGGATTGTGATATGAGGTTTTTGATGTTGCCAGGGGTGGGCTGAATAGGTAGAAAGGCGAAAAAAGTTTTGGGAGGGTTTTCTGGATGACATATTGACATAAGGAAATCAGTTTCTAGAAAACTCAGCTGAAGATATAGTCATCACTAACATGTAAAAAATACTGATGGCTAACAGGTTCTAAATGTGTTTAATTTTACTTTCATCACAAAGTACAAAGACAGATACTATATTAAAAATTCATAGCAGAGCAAAGTCAAAATTATTAATTTCCCCTCTCATTTTCCCTAAACATTTCACTAATTTCCCTAAGCACTAAAGTATTTGGAGATTAAAGGGGCTCAAGGCATTTCCTTGACTTTTGGAGGGACCGGAACCTCGGCCCAATAATTGAAAAGGCCTAAGTGCTTGAAAACATCCATTATCACATTCATTCATCTTTTCCTAAGTAAAATCCCATTTTACTTAGGAAAATCCTTCAATATTTCATGATAAGCCCTCAAAATCACTTTTTATTCTAAGTCTAAGTGATGAAAGTATAATAATGATATTTACTTTTGAATTCTCACTTTCTTGGTTATATTTAAAGTATTTTGAGTTTACATTGTCCCTTGTCATATTAACTCTAATTTATCTATTAACTCTCTATGAAAATCACCTTTTCCTATTATATATAAATCCTTTTGTAATAATATTCCCAAAACCCATGTATTATAGCTATTTTAGCCAAAAGTATTTTATTCCAACTTATTCAAATCAAAAACCCACAATATGTTCCCTTTTGGCTAAAATATAACATTAAATATATTCCCGCCCCCTATGGTAATAAATCACATTGGTTTAATTGCCATATATTAAAAATATACGAAAAAGGTTTAAACATATGTATATATGTTTAAGACAGAAAAATACACCCAAAGTTTAATTAAAACTAAACTTTGAAATAAATCATCCCTGTGCATTTAACTTTTCCCGACCATTTTTCCATATGAGATTAATTAATCCTTAAGATTAATTAATAATCAGCCCCCGCCAATCAGAAGACTCCTGAAATGATTATTTCATAACAAAATGTGTCGGGCCTGCGCTGTTAAACCTCCATCAACTTCCCGTCCCGTCCACCGTGCGATCTCCCGCTCCAAGATCGATGGTTGATGTTAATTCCGCTTGCCATCTCCCATCCGATAGTTAACGTGCGAAATGAAAAGTGGTTTTCAAATAGTGTATGCTATGTGTCAAGCGCTATATCGCTTCACTTCCCATTCGCCCGAAACTGCCTCCGCTCATAAGTGGTGCGGAAAAAACCACTTACCAATTTTCCCCCCTGTGACTCGCCTCCCGTACAGAATGACGTCAGTCATTAAAATAATAAAAAATTTACCCCCCGTTTGACTTTGCCAATAAAACAAAAATTTCGTGTCTTTTTCATTATTCTGCACGAACTGAATGAATACACCCTCCACGCAGAAAATTTGAATTTCAAATTTCTGAAGTCTGCAAACCTGTATCATGTCAAAGAAAATTACAGTCGAGCCTCTCAGAAGATTATCCGCACTCACCCGCGTCTGTTAGAAACGCTCTTTTCTCCAAAAACAGGTATTTACCCTAAAATCACACTGAACTCTGTAAGAAACACAATTTTCCTCTTTCTTTTACTAAAACAGAGTTAAAAATTTGATTGCTACTTCATTCCTTAATCCCGAAGAACTGTAATTGATTTCCCAGCCT